>JASCZW010004526.1:0-40599 GCA_034211315.2 Aedes japonicus | reverse complement strand
GGGAGGCTCCCATGCAAATGAAAAACAATTTTCTGCATAACTCGAGAACTAATCAAGCAAATGGAACCAAGTTTGGCATGGGTGAGTTTTTGAAGGCAAGAAATATTTTTATGGTTATGAAAAGCCCCTCCTCTCTCTGAAAAGGGGGGGGGTGGTATCCATACAAATGAAACACAAATTTCCACCAAACATGAGAACTCTGCCCTACTGCTATGCACATTTGTATGCAGGGGTTTTCGGGAAGAGGTCATAAGATGGTTCGAGATCTCTCCACCCTCTGGAAAGGGGGCTCTCACACATTTAAAACACACATTTTAGCATAGTTCGAGAATTAATCAAGCAAATGAAACCAAATTTGGCATGTGGGAGTTTTTGGAGGTAAGAAATGTTTCTATGGTAATTTCAGACCCCTCCCCTATCAGAAAGGGATAGCTCTCATACAAATAAACAATTTTTTTTGCATTACTCGAGAACTAATCAAGCAAGTGGAACCAAATTTGGCATGGGCGAGATTTTGAAGGCGAGAAATATTCTTATGGTGGTTTGAGACCCCTCTTCTTTCGGCAAAGGGGGGCTCCCATACAAATTAAACACAAATTTCAACCAAACCTGAGAACTATCCCTACAGCTATTCAAATTTGTACGCAGGGGTTTTTGAGGCCGGGAAAGGATCTTTTTATGGTTCAAGATTTCTCCCCCTCAGGAAGAGGGGGCTTCCATACACATGAAACACAAATTCCATCATAATTCGAGAATTAATTAAACAAATGGAATCATGTTTGGCATGTGGTGGACCAAACGTGAAAATTATCTCTACTGTTATGAAAATGTATATGAAGGGGTTTTTTCCGTCGGACAAGATTCTCATGATGGATCGAGACTCCTCCCCAGTATCAAAGGCGTGTTTTCAGAAACATAAAAAACAAATGTCTGAATAATTTGAGAACTAATTAAGCAAATGGAACCAAATTTGGCATGTGTGGATTTTTGGAGGCAGTTTTATTTGCAAATTTGGGGGTCTCTCAAACAAAAGAAACAGCAATTTGAACCAAACATGAGCATTATCCATGCAACTAAAACACAAAATCTGTATTTCTCGGGTAGGCAGCAAGTTCTGATAGAAGTTTGAACCCCTTCTTAGTCAAGCTTAAGTTACTCTCAGTGCTACATTATGCAGAAGAAGTTTATCTAAGGTTATGCAAGAGAAAATTTCGTTCAAACTGACAGGATACGACGTGGTTGAAAGAGAAATCGGTTGTCTATAAAAGGCTTCTACACAGCAAGAAAAATCGGTAGAAACTACCGGTCCAAGGGTTAAATTTAAAACAGAAACCTTCGTTGTTTTTGGAGAAATTATACACATTAGCAAACAAAAATACTTTACGCAGTGATAACTCTCGGAATTCGAACTTACCTCGGACGACCTGCGGCCACCTTCGCGGATAAGGTCTGTATCCACATTAATCCGGACAACTTCAAATCATTGTAACTATTGAGATATTGTACGTAAGAATGAAAAATTTCACTGTAGTATAGCTGAGAGTCTATGATGAAAAAGACTTTGATTGATGTTTACATTTCATGTTTAGTATTCAAGATGGCGGCGGAAGAAAAACAAGTGCGCGAGCGAATTTTGTACGGGCGTACGGCAAATCCTGACTTGTCAATAGAGGACATTGCAAAAACATTGGATTTGCCTAAATCCACTGTTCACGATGTAGTCAAATCATTTTCAGAACGTTTGACGGTGGAGAGGAAACCGAGAAGTGTCAAAAACATTGGACGCGCTGATCCTGTCATGGACCGAAAGGTGAAAAGGATATTAACGAAAAACCCAAATCTCTCCATTCGAACGGTGGTTCGTAAAATAGGGATGTCGCCTGATTTTGTCCAAAAATCAAAACAACGTTTGGAACTTAAGTCGTATAAAGTAAAAACAGTTCCAAATCACAACGACAAACAGAACTTGGCAGCAAAATCACGGGCTCGACGTTTGTACTGCGAATATTTGACGAAGTTTTCGTGCGTTGTTATGGACGATGAAACTTATGTCCTGGAGGAGTTCAAGCAGCCTCCAGGGCTGGCTTTTTATTCTGCTATGACCAGAAATGCTACAGCTGAGCATTTCAGAACGAATAAGGCATCGAGTTTTCCCAAAAAATACCTTGTTTTCCCAAAAAATATCTTGTGTGGCAAAAAGAGTAAATCTTTCGTCACTACAGGCACAATCAACAAGGAGATCTATCAGAAAGAGTGTCTGCAGAAGCGATTGCTACCCTTAATCAAAAGCCACAAAGAAAAACCTTTGTTCTGGCCGGATTTGGCATCATGCCACTATGCTTAAACTGTGATGGAGTGATACCAAGCAAATCAAGTGAACATTGTTCCAAAAACCCCAAAACCCGCCAAATTTCCCAGAGCTACGACCAATCGAGAGATATTGGGCTCTGATGAGGCGGAAGCTTTCTGGAAAGAAGCAAGGAATCAAAGACATCAAACACTTCCAGCAAATTTGGGCAAAGATGGCTTCTACGATTTCTGAAGAGTCTGTACAAACCCTTATGGACGGAGTTAAGCGCAAAGTTCGAAAATTTTATGCAAATACCGAATAACTATGTTTTGTCTTCACAAATTGTTAAAACACATCCCATGAATCTGAAATAAACAACTACGACGGAAATATAATGCGAAGTTTATGGTTTATTCATGTTTTGAGGAGTCCGGATTATTGCGGATACAGACCTTAGTTGTCCTTTCTTTTCTCGGTTCCAAACGCTTTTCATTGTCCACCGGGACGCTCCCACAGCGATTAAAATAGCTTTTTGCGACATTTGCACGTGGGGTTAATCACTGTCTAACAAAGAAATTTGATTTCTTTTACTCACAGCCTACTATGATTTGAATTAAATGATATCGTGCATGAAAAGAAAATCAAGGCATTGTATTTCAGGTAGAACGGGAATCGATGATGCAAATATTATCCCGCATACGGTAGCAACACACACCCATTTTGTCTTCTTCAAATTTCTTATGATCTGGTCCTTATCGCCAAACCCAGTGAAACATGCCCTTGTTTTGTGTAATCTCGTTATACACGATGTTTTGGCGGCGAATTGAAAATGACATCAGCTAGAGGGTCTACCGATTTTTTTCCCTCTTCATTCCCTTCAAGATGGGAATCAAATTTTTCGCATGACATCAATCAATCAATATCATCGGTTTTATAAGTCAACAGCATCATTCGAAGCATGTTTTTTTTCCATGGCCTGCTCGGGGATCGATTAGGACGGTGAAATTTGCATCCCACCTCAAGTGGATATTCAATGCAGGGATGGGATTTGCCTCAACAACCTGATTAAAATAAACGATGATGACAGTATGAAAATTAATTTATTTCAGCATAATGAAGGCATAATTCCTCGCGGAATTAACGAAATGATATTCTGCCATGCCGTAACGAGGATATGATAATGTTGTCCCTTTTTGCGACTGATTGTTTACATCTCTACTGGGTATTGAAGTCTATTCACAATTTGGATTTCCCTTACAGCGCATTGACGGATGTCAACTGAAACCGAACTGTGCGTGGAAGGTTCGTTCGTTCGTTCGTTCGTTCTAAGCAACAGACGCAATTAACTTGACCTGCAATCGATCAAACCGCCCACAGCCCCTAATGTTGCTAGACAGGCATCATTATAGCTCAAAATAATACTTTATGGTAATAGCTGTGTTTAACGAGGGCTCAAAATATATCGCAAACAACGGGAATATATGCGTGGCGCAACCCACTCGAGAAAGGCAGGGCGAGCAAGTTCTTCGTTTTGGCAGACATGGACCTCATGAAAGCAATCACAGCTAATTACACAGTTCTCCGGGCATCCTGTCGATTTCCCTTTCGGTGAATTGAAGTCGGAATCTGGAAATGAAGGGCATTCCAATGATGGGCAGATACGGTTTTGTTGGATAGGATTGTATGTCGATTATGCGTAATGGGAATAACCGATTCTCCTCGAACCTGAGAGTGCTTTAAAAACAATCAATTGTCTGTTGTGTAAACGTTCCAATTCATTCACTGCGATGGAATATCAAAGCAAAAATCTACGCACTCAGCCTGGCAAAAAAAACCGATAAAGCATCGCGGATTTACTGCATGACAAATGAATACAATGACTTGACGCGTTATTCGGCTTCGGTAGCATCATGTGGTATTAAAGCGTCACATCGGTCGTTTGTGGGAGTGTAACAGTTTAATTTCGCTCATGACGAGAATGGTAACCGACAGCTATCTATACCAGAATTCTCGTCAAACATTCTGACGGGTCCTATCTGTTTTAGCGAATTCCTATAATCGACTTTCTCGTTCTTTTGACGTTCCGCATGTCAGATGAGAATCGTACTATTCGAAAAACCATAATTTGAACAATGTGTGTTCTGAATGCAACCAGCGAAGATAGGATCTTTCCAAATGTTTGGCCATCATATGTTGTGGAGGTGTGGAGAATATAACGCACATCGGTAATTTAGCAGCTTTCCCTGTGTTTAGCAGCACTTCCAAGCCATAATTACTTTTGGGCGTTGGGGGCTGTCCAAACTGACGTTTGACTAAACTGATGACGGTTTTGGGTCCTGAACTAGGCTAGCGGCTATGACGAATAAGCGGTTGCAGTTTAGGATAGCTAGTTTCACTGTCTTCACCTATGATTATCATCATTATTTATATGATAGGTTTAGATAATGGAAGTGGTGAATTAAACATGACTGAGTAGATGTTGGGATGGGGTAGAAATTGTGTTAAGACGATGTGAGCTGGAGTTGAATATGCTGCAGAATAGAGACGAGTGAATTTCGATCGTAGCATTCGTAAGAGTGATTGAATGTCAATTTAAAATCTGAAAAAAGTAATTTCTTCAGGCAGAACATCAAAACGACTAATTATTTACAGGGTGTCTCACAATAGGTGTCACTAAAACAAAATGAGATTATTTATCATTTGAAAGATGCATGTTATAGAAATAAACCATATTAATTCAATTTGAATCTCTCGCGCTTTTCCCTGATAACTTTGCGCATACGCTTTGTAAACCCATCGCAGCTGGAACGCACAATTTCTTGAAGAGTTTGGTCCCAAATATCAACCAACTATGTTTCTTGAATCGACCTCAAATAAGCCCTTGCGTAGGCGACTATATGTTGAAGCATATAACCCCAAACAAAGTAGTCAAGTTGGTTGAGATCCAGTGAAGATGCAGGCCATTATTCGCTAGTGATGAATTCGGGCAAATTTACCGTGCAACACGCTGATGTCTTCTTTGCCTTGTGAGCTGAAGCTGAGTCCTGTTGGAAACAATATGGTGTATTCCCATACAGCGTTGAACGCATGAGAACGCAGATGGTTTGAATCACCTAGGTCCATTTTTTGATGTTAATTAAAATTAGAGTGGTCCCCATTTTCACGGAAATACAAAAACTAAGTTTTAACGCAAAAATTTCATGGAATTTTCTTATATAATTTTTTTTGTAGCTTGAAAACTGACCGATTTAGAGCAATTTTCCCTCATCAACTTAGGGTGTACCATACAGAAAAAGGTTTTTTTGCCCTAACTTGTTTATTTCAATTCCCAAGCACGTATTTATATTAATTTTGCCGCTAGCTTTAACCAATCATAGTTATTGAAGTTTCCTTCTGAAACCATCCCAGATTTGAATGTAATTTTCTCAAGATACAGAAATAATATATCTCTAGTTTTCACATATGGTAAACGATAAAAATTGGCCTTTCAAATGACGTCTTTAATTTTTTTTTGCCCCTATCATAGAAATCAACATTTGAAAAGGGTGTTATTTTTAAGAAAAACTTCAATAACTATTGATTGATTAGAGCTAGTGGCATATTTTGTATACCAAAGCACGCGTCTTTAATAGTTCTAAAACTCGTTTCAACACAACTTTACGGTGGGAATTGAAATAAAAAAGTTAGGGCAAAAAAAAAACACTTTTTTTTATGATACACCCAAATTTGATGAGAGAAAATTGCTCTAAATCGGTCAATTTTTAAACTACAAAAAAATTTATATATGAAAATTCCATGAAATTTTTTGCGCTACGACTTTGCCCAATGTAAACGTCTATTTCTGCAAATTAGTTTTTGTATTTCCGTGAAAATGGGGACCACCCTAATTTTGATTAACATCAAAAAATGGGCATTAGTGATATAAACCATGTTGTAGAATATCACTTTGCTGTAAAGTTTCAAGAGTAGGCGCTGAGAGCATGTTTCCTCGTAAATTCGGACCATAGTGCAGTGGTGCAGAATGCGAATTTAGCTGGAAAGATACATTTCAGCCTAAGTTTTGGAGCAAAATTTTCTTCCACAAAGTGGTTTCTAATAACAAGGCGCTTCTTTTGGTGTGAGTTAAAAGTAGGGTGGTCCTTATTTTCGGAGAAATCGAAATTCTAACTTTTTTATTTGCAGAAATAAAGCCATAAATTATTGAAATGATTTCAAGCAACTTTGATGGCATAATCTTCTCTGTATCTTTCGAAATGACCGAATTAGAGCATTTTTTCCTACGTAGCTTAGGGTGCTCCTATAAGATTCAGTTATTTTGCTGTCACTTTTTTAATTCAAATTTTTCAGCAAAAATGTCTTCCCATTGATTCTAGAACAATAAATGTTACAACTTTTTGTGCTGAAATTAAATTGTCTCTGCCGTGTGTCAAACAAAAGATATTATGGTTTTTTTTTAAACAAAATAGGCCTTTTTCAAGTGTTGGTTTTTCTAGTTGGGGCAAACCAAATTATTATTTCTTAACAGAATTTGAAAGGATTTTTATTATTGCATATCATGTTTGAAAACTGGAGATATGTTTTAATTTAGATTGAGTAAAACACATTTGAAAATGGTGAAAATTTTATAAGAAAATCGTTAACTACTCGCTAGCGGTAAGAGACATCGGCAAGATTTACACGTCAAAATTTGAAATAAAAAAGTTATAGCAAATAACTGTTTTTTTCTGTATGACACCATGAAAAATGCTCTAATTCGGTCACAAATATTTTCAAAGTAAATTGAAATTATATATTCTTCAACTTTTCAGAAGAAAGAAAACCTTTATATCTGCAAATAAAAAAGTAGGATTTACGATTTCTCTGAAAATAAGGACCACCTTAGTTTTCATTCAGACCAAAAGGAGGGCTTTGTTATTAAAAACAACTTTGTCCAAGACAATTTTGCACCACAACTTCAAACTTCGGCTGCAAATGTAGCAGTCTAGCTTCGCAATTCTATAGCAAAATTACTCATCATTAATATTGGAAGTAAAAACTTTCTTCAGGAAAGTTTTCCTTAGATAATTTAGGGTGTCGCTACAAAAAAATAGTTATTTGCTCTAACACTTTTATTTCAAATTTGCCAACAACGTTGTCTTCACAAAAAAATTTAATTTGCAAAGAAAAAAGTTTTGACGTGTAAATCTTGCCGATGCCTTTTACCGGAAGCGGAGTTATTCATGTATTCATTCATTTTATAAATACGCCCTTTCCAAATGTGTTTTATTCAATTTAAAAAATTAACCTATCTCTAGTTTTCAGGCATAGTATGCAATAATAAAAATTCTGTAAGGAAATAATGTTTTGGTTTGCCCCAACTAGAAAAACCAACGTTTGAAAAAGGCCAATTTTGTTAACAAAAACCACACAGAAAAAATAATTAATTTTAACAAGCGCGTAAAATTTCCCCTCGTTTAATTCCAAGGCATCAGCAACGCAATTGGTTATAGTCTTTGATGAGCCATACAACAATGTTTGCAATCTTTCATACAACAGGCTTGATTCAGGCGTCATCTGGCTTAAATTTACATGAAATATCCCTTTATTTTCTGCCAAATCTAGCATTCCTTTCATGCGCATTAGATAACGCAGAAAATTCAAGGCTTCGTTTTATCTGTGCATAATAACTTTTGTTTGACATACGATAGAGACAGTTTTAGCACACCAAAAGTTGTAACATATATAGTTCTAGAATCAATGAGGAGGCAACTTTGCTGAAAAATATGATATAAAAAAGTTACATCCAAATAACTGATTTTTATAGGTACATCCTAAGCTACGCAGGAATAAATGCTCTGATTTGGTCATATCAAAAGGTACAGAAAAAATTATACCGTCAAAGTTGCTGGAAATTATTTATTCTACATCTTTTTTGAAAAACAAATGCCTTTATTTCTGCAAATACAAAAGTAAGATTTTCTATTTCTCTGAAAATAGGGACCACCCTAGTTTTTATTCACACCTAATTTTACTCCAAAACTTCAAACTTAGGCTGAAAATGTATCGCGGTGAAGGCCCGCGTCAACCCTAGCATGGCCTCCCTGCTTGCTATCAAGCTTGCATAGACAACCATGGACCATAGACCAATCACTATGGCGACTACTTCATGTGGATATGGATAGCGGCTGAAGGGGGACCCAACAGCATGGAGCCGTGAGCTCACAATGAAACGATTGAGAAAGAGTAGGTAAACCCGTTCGCCAAAAGTGGATTAATAAGATCCTCGCCTAGCAAGAAAGCAGGATCTGGCAGCGCATCCGATAAGTGCAGAAGTGGTAAAACCGGAGAGGCCATGGATGAAGCTGGGCTCATGCGGGCCATGGAGAGGAAGCTCGATAAGCTGCCTAAAGTGCTGGTAGTCGCAGAACAGCTGAATGTGATAATCGACTTTACGTCGACTCGCAGCAACATCAGGAAAGACATCAAGCATAGTTTGTTGCAGCTTCGTATTAGTCATGTCGCGTGAGGGACAAACTGGAAGCTAATCTCCTAGCCGACCGAAGTGCTAGGAAAATGGCAAGGCTAGTAGCAGTGGAAAAGGCCAGGGGGTCCACCTGCAAGTACACGCAGACGGAAGCGCGAGATCCCTACCGTGGTGGTAGGGACATCAAAGCATGCAAGGCAGTCGCCCGGCGAAACCGCACCCGGTTGCTCAAAGAAGTGGCTGGTGTTTGACGGTCCCATGGCTCCAGAGTCATATGCGAGCGTGTCGGGACTGGCGGGTCCAACCGCACGTCCTGTGGGGCGTGAATTGAGGGACCCCGGCAGCAAGAGCCGATGACCCTTCCAAAGGCAGGGAAAACCCACCCTTGGACCAAGGTCAGGAAAAAGGGAGATAGACCCCAAAACGATAAAGCGAACCAACGCCTGGCTCGAAAGCGTAACCGCAGTGATGCCCTCATCGTGAAGACCAAAGGCGATGGGCGGCGACGCTAACCTCGTGGATCTGGGCGCAGACGTGCGGTGGATCTACCGTACTCGGGCCGACGAAATAATCCTAGAGCTTAAAAAGAACGTTAAGCTGAAGAGCCCAGCGCACAAAAAGCTGACGGAACAGGCCCTAGGACCGGGAGTGGAGGTACATGCCCTAGCCACGTTAGAGACTCTCCAATGTAAAAACTTGGATGATATCACGGAGGCAAAATCTCCACGATCATCAAGGCCCAGTGTGGGGTCAAGGTTGCCACCACAGCCATACGGCTGCGATAAGTTATGTCTCATCGGGACAAAAACGAGCGAACATACTACTAGCTACAGCCGTCATAATTGTTGTTGATAATAACAACCAGTCACACATAGCCAGAGCCTTGTTAGATTCAGGGAGCGAATGTTGTTTCGCTACTGAGTCATTCTCCCAACTGCTGAAAATGGAACGCAAGAAAGTTTCTATCCCGATTGCTGGTATTGGCCACTCTAATACGCTCTAGAGCAACTGACTACACTACCACGGCAGAGTTCCTCGTCCTTCCGAAGGTTACTGTTGATTTGCCTGCAACGTCGGTGAACATTTCGTCTTGGAAACTTCCACCAGGAGTGCAATTGACCGACCCATCGTTCTATACTACCAGCCCGATCGATCTTATTCTCGGTGGAGAAATTTTCTTTGACCTTTTCAAAACTTCTGGTCGAATCCCTCTCGGAGATAATTTACCAATTCTCGTAAATTCAGTCCTTGGTTGGGTGCAGGATTTGCACCAACTTATGGAACGATTCTGGACTATTGAAGAGGATGAAACTTCTCCTTGTAATTCGGTAGAGGAAGCGGCTTGTGAAGCTCACTTTAAACTGCAATCAGCTCATCAAAACGCTTGGCCTTCATTGGGAATCAACCGCTGACGTGTTGAGGTACAAGGTTAAGCTGCTCCAACTAGATTCGAATGCAACGCTAACAAAACGCCTTGCCCTCTCTCAACTCCCTGCAAAGGCACGGGGTAAATGGAAATCCTATCACGATCAACTACCTCTACTAAACCAGCTAAAAATCGACCGATACGTTGGTTGTCCCAGCCTACTGCATTCGTTTTCTACAAAACTGTCGGGCTGAAAATTCACTTAGGCCTGCATCAAACATCATCAACGCTGATGAGAAGAAAGAAGCTAAAAAAAACTTATTAGATTGGTGCAGCAGCAAGCTTTCCCCAACGAATGAATATCCCTTCAGCGACAGCAACACATCTCGCCTTAAATGGTTTAAGCCAGTACTCGGAAAATCTCATCCGTATTGGGGTCGACTTAACCGATCGCAGCAAAACTGCGACAGCAAACATCAAATTATATTTCCTTCTGCGCATCCGCCGCGCCGCAGTTGCTACTGACCCTACTTCGCCTCTGGTATTGGATTCCTGGAGTTAGGAATCTAGCCAGAAACATTATCCACAAATGCATCATCTGCTTTCCAGCACGCCCAAAACAATTTCAACAGTTTATGTCGGAATAACCAGCAGCACGAATAACCGCAGCTAAACCTTTTTCGACGACCGGAATCGACTACTGGGGGCCCATTTCCATCCAACCAGCATTCCGACGAGCATCGCCACGGAAGGGATATGTTGCAGTATTTGTATGCTTTTGCACAAAGGTCACCGACCTGACTACAGACAAACTTCTGCAAGCTTTGCTCCGCTTCGTCTCTCGTCGAGGGTTGTGCTCGGTCATCTACAGCGGCAATGGGCGTAATTTTGTAGGAGCTGCTAACGAATTGCGCAAACTACAACGTAGCAAGGAACATCAAGAGCAAATTGCCCAGTAGTATGTCCACAACAACATCCGTTCGCAGTTCAATCCTCCTAAGGCATCCCATTTCGGTGGCCTCTGGGCACTTCGACATTTCATCAAAGCACTTGGATTGCAAACGCTCGCTCACGACGACATGGAAACGTTATTATCCCAGATCGAATGTTGTCTTAGTTCCAGGCCACTCGTACCCATCAGTGCTGATCCTTCGGACCTGGAACCACTTACACCTGGCCATTTCTTGATTGGAACCGCCCTGAAAGCTGTGCCTGATGACGACGTTTCCGCAGTCCCTTTCAACCGCCTGAAAAGGTGGCAGCAAACGCAAAAACTCTACCGGCAAATACGGGACTGCTGGCATCGGGAGTATCTCAGCACCCTGAAGCCACGAACGAAATGGTGCAATCCACCGGTGCAGCTCGAAAGGAATCAGTTTGTTATCGTGAGAGACAAAAATCTCCCGCCAATGCCGGGCCTGACGTAGTGGTTCGAGTAGTCACCGTTCGAACTGGAAACGGCAGGCATACGGCGACCAGTAACCAAAATTTGTCTATTCCCAATTGCACCTTCACTAAAGGAAGCATCCAATCGAAATTTAAGCTCCACCACCGAAATAACAATCAACCATCCAGTCCAACAAAAGAAATAAACCAATTTGCGGTATCCTGATGCAAATGAAATGCCTGCTCGCTGACGATTCAACCAGTGTAAACAATCATTGTCATCAACTCAACAGAAAAAGAACACTGGTTCGCTTTGTCTAAAGGGCGACCACGAAATTATTGCGACACATTCAACAGGGCATAACTTTTTTACCATTAGGTAAAAATCAGCCAAATTTTGCACACTTTTTCATTGATGTGTATTGTTTACATGCTGTCAAACTCGAAGTCGTGTTTTTCGATTCAACGAAAATGGAGGTGAGCCAACGCGAGTCGAGAGAACAAATTCTTTCCAAACACCTGGAATTTCCTGACTTGTCGCACCGGCAGTTGGGAAAAATGTTGAACATTCACCATTCAACCGTCTCCAGAGTGTTGAAGCGGTTCCAGGAGCGGTTGACGTTGGACCACGGCAAAGGAGCTGGAAGAAAACCGAGACCGGAGAACAAAAAGACGGAGGGAAAGGTGAAGCGGATGATTAAAGCAAATCCCAACGTCTCAAGCCGTGATTTGGCTAAAAAGATCGGCATGTCGCAGAGCTACGTCCAGAATGCAAAGAAGAGAGCTGGACTACATACATACAAGGTACAGAACTTCCCAAACCGCGATGAGCGGCAACAATCGACGGCTAAAGTTCGGGCACGGAAGCTCTACGAGAAGATGCTGACAAAATATGGCTGCTGTGTGATGGACGACGAAACGTATATAAAAGCCGATTTTAAGCAAATTCCGGGGTTGGAGTTTTTCACCGGCAAGAGCAAGTTCTATGTGGACGACAAATTTAAGAAGAAGAAAATGTCGAAGTTCGCCTCCAAATATCTCATTTGGCAGGCCATCTGCTCTTGCGGACTGAGGAGTGAGCCTTTCGTGACAAAGGGCACAGTAAATGGCGAGATCTACAAATCTGAGTGCCTCGAGAAGCGCTTTTTGCCGTTCTTGCAGCAGCACGACAAAGCTCCGCTATTTTGGCCAGATTTGGCATCATGCCACTATTCTGTGGTATGAGGCCAATTCTGTCCATTTTGTTCCAAAGGACATGAATCCGCCAAACTGTCCGGAGCTGCGCCCGGTGGAGCAGTACTGGGCAATGATGGAGCGGGAACTTCGGAAGAGCAAGAAGACAGTCAAAGACGAGAAGGACATGTTAAGAAAATGGAAAAAAAAACTGAGAAACTGGTACCGGATGACACTGTAAAGACTTTGATGGAGGGCATCAAGCGAAAATGCGTTCAATTTTACACTCAAGGCTCCATCGATGACTTTTTGTTAGATTTTTGAAGTAAATATATGTATAAAACTACCCTAAAATTTTGGTTTGATTCTAAACATTATAAGAAAATTGGCATGACATTTTAGGTGCCGCAATAATTTCTTGTTCGCCCTTTACAATCGGATTTGGGTGCCAGAAATGCGATTTCTGCAGTGCTAGTGTGTTCGTACAACATGCGTGAGGAGCAAATTCACCGTACCTGTTATCGACATCATTGCAACATCGATGAACTTCACCACATAGGCATCTCTAGCATTGAACCAATGTCATCGATGACTGCCGATGATTCAGTCAATATAAAAACCGAAGAAAAACGTCAGGGCTCTCTTATTCGTATTGCGACGACTAGCAGAATTGCAGCAGCGAGAAACAGTGGAACTATTTAAATAGAATAAAAAAATTTTACTTTGTATTCAGTGAATTATAACGCATTTGAATTTTTAGCAATAATTTATGTGAAGAAACATTACTTTTCCGTTATTGAAGATAGTAAACTGCAAAAAAAAGAAATATTTGCATTGAGAAGAAAATCGGCAAGAAAAGTGACCAATCCGTAAAACCCTCCCAACTTACTGAGCTTCGGAACAAACACATAAAACAATGCTGAAGAGCCCATTGGGCTTAAACACTTAAATTGTAAATTAGTATATAAGACAATGAATGAATGAAAAAAAAAAAACAGTTTTAGTAGTAGTGAACCATTTGTGCACGAAACTTTTTCTCTGCTTCGGAGTAAAACCACGCATTTTTTAAGCCAACCAGAAACTAATTTTTGTTGATGCTATTAAAGGGTGTATTAAAAAAAAATGGCACACAGAAAATCTTCTGTAACTTTTGAATCGTATGAGTAAAAAACCTAGAAATTTGAGTAGATCTTATCCATAGTGTATTATTTACATCTGCAAAGTTTTATAGTTATACATTCAGTAGTTCCAGTCATGTCGTCGAAACAAGAAATTGTCCGTGAGAAAATTTTGTGCACTCACAATCAAAATCCAGGAGCGTCCCACCGGTGGATTGCTAAAAGGCTTGGAATTGCAAATACAACTGTGTCTCGTGTAATAAGAACCTTCAAGGAGCGTCTGAGTGTCCAAAGGAAGGAAGGGAGTGGTCGTAAAGTGGTCCAATGGACAGTAAAATGGCCAGGAAAGTCGTACAACAATTCAAGAACCGTCCAAACATGTCAATTCGAGATGTCGCTAAAAAGTCTAAGGTGTCAGTCGGTTTTGTGCAGAAAACCATGAAGCGTGCTGGGTTACATGTTTACAAAGTGCAAAAAGCCCCAAACCGGAATGAAAAACAAAACATCACTGCGAAAACCCGCGCCCGGAAACTTTACGCGAAGCTGCTCACCAAATCCGGTTGCATCGTGATGGATGACGAAACATACGTCAAGGCCGACTTCCGTCAACTTCCTGGGCAAGAATATTTCGTTGCCAAGTCGAAGTTCGATGTTCCGGAGGACGTTCCATAGAAAAAACTATCGAAATTTGCAAAGAAGTTTCTAATCTGGCAGGCGATTTGCGGATGTGGTGAAATAAGTGCTCCCTTCATCACTTCCGGAACAATAAACGGTGCGATTTACACGGAAGAGTGCCTTCAGAAGCGTCTCTTGCCATTCATTAAGAAGCACAAAGGATCAACTCTGTTTTGGCCTGATCTAGCATCCTGCCACTACGCTCGAAACGTATTGGAGTGGTACCGAGCCAACGGAGTCAATTTTGTGCCAAAGGATATGAACCCACCAAATTCACCGGAACTTCGTCCAATTGAAAAATTTTGGGCTATTATGAAAACGGAACTTCGCAAACATCCCAAAACTATAAAAACAGAGCTAGAATTGAAGAAAATTTGGGTAAAAACAACAAAAACACTGGGAAAATCGGTTGTACAAAATTTGATGGGTGGAGTGAAAAGGAAGGTGCGGGCATTCGGGATGTGAGACGAAATTGAATAAAACAAATGTTGTAAATCAAAACTCATTAGTAGTTCTTCATTCCCTGAAAATTTCAAGAAAATCCGATAATCAGTTTAATTTTGATGAGTATATATGTGTGTGCCATTTTTATCGAATACACCCTTTACGTACAGAAATGTGTAAACAAAAAGATGCAGCCAAAATAATTTGAAAAATGTTATTCAATTCAAAACGACCGTAAACATTAGAGGTGCATATAATTCCTGTAACAGTCTATATCTTATAGATATTGAATAAGGCGAAAAACGGTGGTCATATTTAACATCCAGGTCCCACATTTCCACATGCTGAAATGTTCCAGGAGCCCCAAGAAGAAAACCAGTTAAAAAATTGAACCAAAATCCATCAGGTGTCATTTAAGCAGAGTTTTTAATTAAGTTTACAAGTAATCAAATATTTGAGGGTCAGTATCCTGATGTATTTATGTGCACAAAATGTAAAGAAATGAGTGAAACTCACTAAAGAGCAAGTATTTTTTCTGGACGCTCCATTCTAAAAAAAATGATTAAAAAATGCACGGTCCTTGCAGAATAGACATAACTCAAGATCAAAGTCCGACAGGATGCTCTGCTTGCTCAACGAATGAATGGAAGTAAGAGCTACGCATCCTTATTTATTTTCTTTTTTTAGGTTAGTTATTCGGATTATTTCAATGCTCTATTCACTGCTTCATCCTCATCTCGGCGCAGCCCAGCCGAAGCAGAAGCAGCCATTAACAATTTAATATAAATGGATAGTTATTCGTCCGTCTCGCGAATTCTTTCCGAGAAAATGTCTGCGCTTGCTTATTTCCGTTCCATGAAAAGATTGAATCATTCTAAAGGAACTATTTGAGCTATCGAGTCTGAGTCCACTTAGGTTAGGTTGGGAGAAAAGTGAGAGCAGGCCCAAAGACAAGAATCGGTCGGTTCGTTTGTTCTATTCATTAATCTACCTAGCTTTGGCCAAGCGGAATCCCTTTCTATTCTTTTGAACTGTACCCCATATTTTCGAAGCGCATTGAAACTGACATTGATAAGTTGCTCCCATTGTGCTTCTCGTTTCAGTTGAGACACGAGTTTGAAAATATTTTCACAAAAAACGAAGATTTGTTCCAAGGAACGATGATGGTCATCATTTATTTGCTCGGTCTTTATGATGGCTGGGAACAAATTAGCACTAATAGTTTAAATTATGGGAGGGACATTAATTTTGAATCTGCCAAACATGTGATTTCCAGAGAAGTCAATTTATTTTGATCAACTTGACATGAAAAATAAAATCCCATTATCAGGTCGCTCATTTTTCAATCATGTCAATTTATAGCCAACTTCACCTGCGAGTGGCAACATCATTTTCCAGGAATGTAGCCTTGGTAGGCTTGGTTAGCGATTTCCAGAACAAATCTTACGTAATCTTCTTGTGGTGGGTGTTTTCCCTTCACCGGCAGCAGGAAGCAGCAGTGCTGAATTTTTAATCCATCAATCAAAAGCTTGATGTAATATTTACCTTGTCGAAAATAAAACTGAGCCTGGGCTCATTCCATATTCATATCTCATGTGTTTGCAATTGTCGAAGGTTACATTGTGTTGTTCTTCCGCCACCACGTTCTTTAAACAACATCCGGTTGAGGCTTAAGCCGCCGTAGTTATTTACCTGCTACAGGAATAAAGGACTGACTAAATGATGGTGGGAATCCAACAGAGAAGCAAGAAACTATGGCAGGTTATCAGGCAGTAGGGTAGATGCATTACGTTTTGACAACGCAAAACAAAAAAAAAGTTCGAGTTTCCTAATGCTTATACTTGGAAGGTCGTCTGTAAAATTTTTATTTTTTTTTAATTTTTTTTATTTTAAGAGACCTTACCCTTTGAGGGCATTCGTCTCTGGAAATTTATTATTTAGTTTCCATAGAGTAGATACATTTCAAATTTTCTTATGCATACTAATTTTCTTCAGATAGCTTATCACTTTAACTTCGGCATCCTTATCGTTTCTTAGTACATATTCCACATCATCAGTGAACCCGACTTCATGACATTGTGCATTGAATTGTGGACAACCGATTAGCATATGGTGAACTGTTTGATTCCTATTGCAGGTATGGCATAACTCTTGTGGTTGTCTTTCGAACAAATGGTGCTTAGTAAGCCAGATGTGTCCCAGTCGCAGTCTCGTTAAAATTATTTGGTCTCTTCTATCCTTTTGGTCTATCCATCCAAAAACTGTTGGTTTGACTATCCTTGTGATATTCCTTGCTGATCCGTCCCATGTAGCCTGATGTGCTTTCCATAGTGAAATTTTACTCCATTCAATAATGTCGTGCGCCGGAACAGAATTTGTTAGTTTTTCTAGATGTCGGCCATTATTTGCTGCCCTGTCCGCCTCTTCATTTCCAGCAATTTTTGAATGTCCAGGAATCCAGCAGTAGCATATATCCTTGCCATCTGCCTCCTTTTCTATAGCTTGAATGTATGGGTTCTTAGACTTTCCTGCTTCTAGTGCTTGAAGACAACTAGCTGAGTCGCTGAATATAACAGATTTGCCATTTGCTTCACGAGTTGCGCACAGCAGAGCAGCTGCCTCGGCGGTAAACACCGAACACTGTTCAGGAAGGCTAGCTTCAGTTTTAGTTGTGGGACCAATGACACCGAAGCCAACTTTTCCATCTGCCAAAGATCCGTCTGTATACCACTGACGGTGTTGTGGGTATTTATTTTCTACCAATTCCCGAAAAACTTCCACTGCTAGCTGAGGCATCTGTCCTGCTTTGACTTTCCTTTTGATTGTCCAATCTATCGAGGGTTTCTTTTTGTACCATGGTCTATTCTGAGCAGTCGCGAGTTTTTCTAACTGTGGAAGCGACTTTCCCGTAAGGTATTGGAAGGCAATGTTGGCTTTTTCCATAATCCAATGCTCTCACTATTAGTTTTTTCTAGAACGGAACATGCTTTTCTGATAAGTGAAAAGGTAGCCCGATGTTGGAAAGGTAAGCAACCCGATTCAACCGCCAGAGGTGCGATAGGGCTTGTGCAGAGCGCACCAGAAGCAATTCTGAGTAGTTGGTTGTAGATTGGTGCAAGGTTATCAAGGTTCTCTTTTCTTAGGATTTCCATACCATAGAAGAGCTTCGATGTTACCGTTGCGTTTCCTATGTAAAGGAGGGTCTTACGGTCAGCTTTTTTGGAAATAGCTTTCAACAAATTTAAGCGGCTTCGGCAGATCCTCTTTGAGTTGCTTTATGTGTAAGTTAAATTTACATTTCATGTCAAACTTGACGCCCAAGATTCGCGTAGACTTGGTCTTAGGGATTTCTGAACCTCCCAATAGCAGACTAGCCCCTTCTAAGTGCCAGTTTTTATGCCGGTTGATTTTACAACAGTGCATTGTTGAAGACTTTGTGGGAGACATCTCGAATCCAATACTTGTAGCCCATTTTTCAATTGCTGTTACTGCTTTCTGAAGTCTTCGCCGAAGGAATGCCACTCGTTTGCCAGTAGCGATAATGACGATGTCATCAGCATATAGGAAAACCTGAACATTTCTTGGTACGATTTTGAAAATGGACTCCATAGCAAGGAGAAAAAGAGTTACTGACAGAATCGAGCCTTGAGGAATTCCATTTTCTTGGTGGGTATTCTTAGAAAAATGTCCAGCAAAATAGACTCTAGCTGTACGCTGTTGCAAGAAGTTGGAGATGAAGTTGTTCATTTTGCTTCCAAGACGATTCTTCACTACTGCTTCCATAATGTTTCGATGCCACACTCTGTCATATGCTTTCATAATGTCCAAGGTTACGATTTCACAGTGCTCTCCTTACTTGCAGCCTCCGTAATCACGTCGTCCAATTCTGATAGATATCTTGTTGGTCCCTTTTCCCTTCCGAAAAGCATATTGCCTGTGATGTAATTTGCTGTTTTCCTCTAAATGTGCCATGAGACGATGATTCACCATTCGTTCCATTATTTTGGCCACACAACTCGTTAGTGAGATAGGTCGAAAGGTCGCTTCGTTTCTGTTTCTTGCATCTTTGAGAATTGGAATGATTATGCTATTTTTCCATTCGATAGGTAGGGTAACGGGATGTAATGTTAGCCTAGCTCCTTGATTCGGCCTATGTACCAAACATGTCATTCTTTCTTCGATAATCAACAAAATCATGTTGCTATCAGTACGACTGATTTATTTCAAAGTAATTGAGACATAATTAATCAATTTATAGTTGTTCACTTCCGCGTAATTTTCGATTTCCTTGACTTTTTAGACACCATGACTTTACTGGTTAAGCTGAACAGATTATCTATACGATCTTCGAATGATCTAAATTTGCCGAAATTGAACCTTTAAACCGAATAATGCAGACAAGATGTACAGAATAAAGTCACATGTTATAAACTTACAGGTCACATTGCTAAAATAACAATGATTTAACAAGCAAACAGTGGACCCAATGTTAGGGACATATTGTTTTCTATGTTCCTAACTATGGCTCTGTTGTATGAAAAGCGTAGTAAAAATGTTGTTATCGGTAACATTTACAATACAAATGTCTGATTTCCGGTTGAATGTTGTTCATATGGCTCATTTTAACACAAATTAGAAGAACAAAATCTGTGTAGAATGAATTATAATGTTTTGATTGTCGAATGACCGCTAAATCATATGTGAAAAATCAGTTAAGTGTTTCTTATCAGTTAAAGTATACTTTGATTTGTGAAATTGTTTGTTGGGTAAAGCGAATACAGCTGGGAACGCCTTGAATCAGAAAATCAGGGAAGAAACCCGTACGAAGATTGCATTTTTATAAAAATCAATCGAATGGGACGAACTTGCATCCATGATTAGACCCAATTTGGTACCCATAGACCGACATTACATCCATATCCCTCGAAAGTTTCTGACTTTATAAAACGAGTTATGTAGCTTTTCGTAATAATTACTACCAGATGGCATATTAAACATATCTTTGGAAGTGTATTAGCTAGTTAAATTTTGTTTCCAGCTCAAATACTTTATGAGTTACAATGAAAAATGTAATCAATTGTTGCATATTAGGCTGAGTCAAGGGACACATACCCTATTTCTCCGTTGGACCAGATTCGATTGAAGGCTTGCAAGAGACTAACCTAACAATGAGAAGGAAGTCGTTTCAGCATGGGATAACCTATTTCATCTGGTCAACCGATGTCCCTGCTGTGCTCTCCTCAGTGCTCGGAACAGCTCATGGATCGAAAAGTTTTCATTCAAGACATTGTCGTCATCCGTGTCGAGTTCGAGTTCAACATCTTCCCTTTGCTGTACTTCAGAAACGCTGTTGGGTAACTTTTAGTGGTGAAAGAGGTTGCAAATAAATCAGCAAGGTGATCGGCGATTGTTGTGGGATCGTTTACGTGTTCTCCATTGATTATCATTCCAGGTCCCTTAGCGCGTTTCTTCCCATTCAGTCTATTATAGTTTTGCCCATAGTTTGGAAGTGGATGTACTGCTGGTGAATATTTGATTGAAACTCAATCCAGGATTTTCGTTTAGCTTCCTCCACAGCTTTCCTTGCTTCTACCTTTGCTTCGTTAAACTGCTGCTTTGCCTCGCTTTTCTTGGGTTGTCGTCGGTCATCTTCCCTTCCGTAACGCTACTCTTCCTTTGTTTACCACGACTTCCACCAGATCTGTTTCTTTTTCCCATGTACACCGCTGCTTCTTGGGACTGACTCCAATGCTAGCTTCAAATATATCTCGAGTGATATCTTGGATATCGACTTCAGAGTCGGCTGGGATTTTCCTGAGAAACGATATTTCTCAAATTTAATCCAGTCCGGCATCCTTGTATAGCCATCTTTGTTTTAGAAGAGGGTGGTTGCATGCAACCGGACAGTGTCAGTTCCAATGTGAATTGGGAAATGATCACTGCCATACAAGTCTTCTTCGCAGTACCAACAGAACTTGGAAGCGAAGTATTGGAGATGAATGAAACATCGATTGCGGTGAACGAACCCGAGGTGCAATGGTAATGAGTTGGTGATCCATCGTTCAATGCAAGGAGGTTGTTTTCGATTGCCCATTCGAGTAGTAGTCGACCTCGATGGTTAGACTTACAGCTACCCCAGGCTTCGTGTGATGCATTGAAATCGCCACAGAACCGATAGGGTGGATCAAGAGTGAATAAAATATCGCGCAACTTACTGATAAGCTCTTCACTGTTTAGCGTATGAGATACGTAGAGAGAAATGACTGTGATATTCCATGGCTTTCCTATTCTAGCGATGCAAGCGTGTAAGTCAGAGTTATTTTGAATGAATTGGAATGGAATATCTTTGCGAATGCCAAGCCCGGCTATCCCGTTACCCAGCTTTTCCGGTCGGCTGCAGGTGAACCATTGGTAATCGTTCTTCAGAAGATTTTCAGTTTTACTGGTCATCATCTCTTGCAGGCAGATTGCTATGGGGAACCTCTTATCCACGATGCTGCGGAACTCGTTGTAATTTCGCCACACACTGCGCACATTCCATTGAAGTACGATTGTTTCTTTATAGTTATTCGTGTAGTGTACAGGCATCTCATCCGCCCGGTTTGAATTGACTGGCAGATTATGGGCTGTAAGAGAAGATGACGATGCAGCAATTGTGTGTTCTCTAAACGAATTGTGGTTACTTGCCTGAGATTGCAAGTTCCCCGCACCAGCAGCCGCCATAGGAATGGAAACGTCTATGGTCGAGGCCGGTGCAGGATCTTGCGAGGGGTTTACGGACCCCGTTCCGATGCTACTGGAAGGGCTGGTTGGGTTTTCCTCTGGATGATTAGGTGTATTCAGAATAGAAGATTCTTGGAGTAGTTCATCCGTAGAGAAATCCCCCTCATCTTGGTTAGTTATTTGTGTATGCTTCATGGTTGAGCTAATGGGTGTGTTTGTCGAGTCGTAGTTGATAGCTAACTTGGAGGATGATGGAGTTTGTTTCATAGATGTTGATGAACTGGCGACATTCAGAACAGTGGAGCCATTTCGAGAACGTTGAAGTAGATCATAAGCCGTTGCGTTTGATAGGGCGACCATCGGAAGGGGAGGTGGATGATGGTGGCTTCTATCAGAGGTGAATTTCGGCGGGAATATTTGTGATGCGTGTTCTGTAAAGCTGCTTGATTTTAAATGGTTGTAATTTGCTGATAGCGTATTGTTCCTTAGCGTCTCATTTGTCCTTCCAGGGGAATAGGCATGAAAGCCCTTGTCCGTCCCTCTTCCGCCAATCCAAGGACAACCTGGGTTGTTCAGCAGTACCGGTATGGGAGTTGCTTCCGCACTGATGGGGTTTTGTTTGACTAAAGAACAGGGCGGGGAAAAAATCAGGGAACAGGTGTTTATACCCTTGTGCGTCCCGAGAACGGGGATAAGCGTCGATTGTCTGGGGTTGTCTGTCAGTTCCGGTTGGGTCATAGTTTCTGCATTGACGGGGTCCCGGCAACCCGAGGCTTCCACCGTTTGCTTCGTCATGTTGCTTGGCTTGCTATGGTCGATTGATGTAGTTGTGTGTGTTATTATCGGGTTATAAAAAATCACTTTTTGCGTGACATAAATAGTTGTTTTCTAAAGAGTTATGAGGTCTTTCGGATGTGCCCACCATGAACCACAAATTGAGCAGAGAAAGTTGATCCTTTTTTTTTGCATTTCTGCTTCAAATACGTTATGTGGGCATTTCAAGTACACTCTGAATCAAACCAGATCCCAAGGTATTTGAAAGATAAGTATTGGGTAATGTGTCTGCCCAAAAGATTAAGCTGTAGTTGGGCTAGATACCGCTTTCGAGTAAACACTACCAGTTCAGATTTCTGCGGTGAGAATTCGATCCCTAGCTTCCTCGCTCAAGAAGATAGGTTGTCTAGGGAACCACATTGCACTATGGTCCAGGTCACGAATTTACGAGGAAACATGCTCCCAACGCCTCAACTTGAAACTTTACAGCAAAGTGATGTTCTACAACATGGTTTGCATCACTAAGGCCCATTTTTTTATGTTAATTAAAATTGAGGTGGTCCCCATTTTCACGGAAATACAAAAACTAACTTTTATATTTGCAGTAATAGACGTTGACACTCTTGAGCAAAGTTGTAGCGCAAAAAAATTCATGGAATTTTCGTATATAAATTTGTTTGTAGCTTAAAAATTGACCGATTTAGAGCAATTTTCCCTCATCAACTTAGGGTGTACCATAAAAAATGGTTTTATTTTTGCCCTAACTTTTTTATTTCAATACCCACCGTATAAAAAAATGGCGGAAAAAATGTGATTTTTTTCAAAAAAGTTACACCAGAAGTGCAATTTTTTTTTTTACTTTTTTTTTTCAATTACTAACTAACTATAAATGTAATTAATGTTTTTTTTTTGGGTTAGCAGGTTTCAGATCAAAACTGCGACAAGGAGAGCCAATTTTTTCAACGCACTCTAACGGCCGCCATTTTGTTGGAAAAAAATTGAAAAAAATATGTTTGTATACTACATGGATACACTTATAATTGTAAAAAAGTTGCGATTAATTTGAGTAAAAACTTCCCCTTGAAATTTGTTTTTCAAAAATTCGTTTTTTTTCTCGTTTTAACTGTATATTTCCCCTTAATAAAGTAGAACTTGATAGAACTGGCGTGTTTATGTTTTTGGGAAGGTGTAATATTAAAATATTTTCGTTTGATAATGTGTGACTTGATATTGGATTTTTATTTTGTACACAAAGGTTTTTTTTTGCTCGGGGGATACGGTCCACTTTTAGTATGGAACCGTGTAAAAAAAGACTAAATAGAGTTGATAAATTCACATGCATATATATTTTATATTGCTTATATTTTTTTTGGATGCGTTACTTTTCTATGCAATGGTCAAAATACAGTTTTTAAAATTTTGAGTATTTGCACCAATAATTGTGAATTTTTTGAAAAACTGCCATATGATTACTTTTAGCCCAAAACGTAAAATGTGATTTGAATTAGGTCGATAAGTTGCTCCGTTTTGTAGTTATCGCCGAAAACAACCCGTGTAAAAAAAACCGTTCAAAAAGAAACCTTAGTGTATATTGTTTTTGTTTTATTTTCATTTGTGTTTTTAATTTAACCCTCGGATCGGTAGTTTAAACGTGGCTGGGTTGCTCAGTGGTTACCCGTTCTGCTTACTGAGCAGAGAGTCGGGAGTTCAATCCCAGGCCCGTCCCCTTCCTTGCCATTTATCACTTGCCTCTTTCTATCACCACTAGATTTAAAATAAAAAGCTGTCTACTGCGTTTTCATTGTTCAAATCACTTACCACAGTGAATGCATGATCTATAAATAAACACCTGCCTCACTTACACAAATCTATCCTTCCCTTGACAATTGTGAAGATGCAGATGATAACATGGTCTCTAACCTATAATTGTCAAACTAATCATCCCCCCCTACCCATAGACCGTAAGGAAGTGGCCGGCGCCGGTACTGATCTATAAATAGAATGAATTAGTGAACTTGTACATTGAAGATGTAAAAGATACTCCCAGGTTCCATCTATGTGTGGTACTCTGTGCAATTACGCCAGTTCTGTTCAGTAACGGAGTAGCAACTACGAAATGCACGGTCTTTTTTTTTTGTTTTCAAATAAGGAGCATTTCATCTACAAAATATTTATCTTCAAACTATGCCGTATCCATTCAGTTTGAACGTAATTTTCTCTTGCATGATTTTCAATTAGCATCTTGTTCATAATGTAGCACTGAGAGTAGTTTAAGCATCCTCCGTTTTTTGACTAAGAAGGGCTTCAAACTTCTATCGAAACTTGCTCCTTATCCGAGAAATACACATTTTTTGTTTTAGTTGCTTGGATGGTTCTCATGTTCGGTTGAAATTTGTGTTTCATTTGTATGAGAGCCACCCTTTCCAGAGGGCGAGGGATCTCAAACCACTATAGAAAAAAATCTGGCTCCAAAAGCTACATATGCTCAATTTAGTTCCATTTGCTTGATTGGTTCTCGAGTTATACAGAAATGTCTGTTTCATTTGTATGAGAGCCGCCCCCTCTTCCAGATGGGGAGGGTTCTCTTTCCATAATAAGAAACTTCTGTGGCCTCAAACCTTTGCATACACACTTTCACGCCGATCGGTTCAGTACACTCAGTCAAATAATCTTAAGAATTTGATAAGGTTGAACTTATGAACGATGCTATGGAATTTCGTAAGGCTGACTTATGAATGGATTTTGTTTCACACGACGTTGTTCTTGTACGCCTTCAAGCTTGTCTATTACAAGTGTTGATATATACTAGTGGGCAAGTCACTGGACTCATAACCTCAACGTTCTAGGTTCAAATCCAGTTTGCTCCATAATTTTATTTTTCCGACATCATTATATTTCATAAGATAAATTTATGAAATTCATGCTAAATTCTTATAGCAAATAATCATAACGCAATCCTATGAATATCGAAAGTTTATTTCGCTAAGTGTAGTTTCCCAGGCTATAAGGATCAGACAGACAGACAGACGGAAATTCATTTTTATACATGTAGATAGAAAAATAGATAAAGAAATTGTTGGCACTGGGAACACTGTTCCTGACGCTACAGTAGTAGCCAACGGAACCTGTCAAAAAGACTGTCGCAATGACAGAGAAGAACGAGAAAACGGTGAAACGTAGGGATTTGTATTGGCCTATTATCCTATTTTTCCTTTTCATTCTATTGAAGTCATTTGAATGGAGCGTGCTATCAAAAGCTTATTTTAATACCGCCTAGAATTATCCTAAAATAAGTTGTTCCTACTCTAAGTTTCTTGCACATTAATGCAAATTGTAAGTAGAATAAGCCTAATCTAAACTATTGATTTTTACCTAAACTATTCTTGATCACGCAGAGATAGGTAGAAGTAACGTTTCGCCGTGCGAAGAATTATCTTAACTATTCATTTTCAACGCTCTACAGAATTAGATTTGAGACTATCGAATGGATTCCAGAAGCTGGTGTAAATGTAGTATTCGGAGCGTGACTTTGAGTGTACACATTACTGAACTTTTTCAGGTCAGCACTAGTTATTGCCACTGGAGAAGTTTCTGATTCGCAGACGAAATAGGCGTATCTGTCAAAGTATAAGCTTTTTCTAATGGAACATGACGAAATTTGCTCGCGTTTACAGGTCACTGTTTCAGAAAGTTTTTCACCCTTTAAAAATTGTTCAAGCAAAGCGTTAATTTAAATTCTCCTAGTTTTTCATTGACTGTCTACATCGCACAGTGGTCGGAAAAGACTTTTTTCAGGGCGAAATTAATAACTCCTAAGGGTTACGTTTCCGAATCATGGTGTCTTCTACAAAGTTGTATCTGAATAAGTTGTCCATCTTGTGGTGATAATTTGGTAGTTCCAAACTTTCTATTCTTTCAAAACTGAATGCTGTACAGCAACGAAAGCAAAGCCAACATAACACGCTACATGTTGTTCATTCACGACTGAAGCGTCTGGCGCTTGTGCACTGCTATAGTTCGAAGCTATTTTGCTGGAGTACATTAGGGTGTCCCTAAAAAATCAGTTTTTTTATTCTTACTTCTTAGTTTCAATTCTTAGGAAAAAATAATTTTCTGGCGAAGTGTAAAGAAAAATGTGATACAAGTTTTTGCTGAACTAAGTGCATAAGTGTATTTTATTGTTTAAAAGTTAGGGGTAATTTTAACGAAAAAAATGGCCGATTTTAAGCAGTCCCCGCTTGTGTGCCCCAGAAGTACCCGGGCTCATTTATATAGCATTATGTTCCTTAATACCCATTAAAACAAGAATTTGATGATTTTTTGGCCTATTCTTGCCTAAACAATCATAAGGGCGAAAAGAAAAAACGCATTTTTTTAGCTAAAATTACTCGTAACTTTTGAATCACAAGCAGTATTAAAAAATTTCGTTCAGCAAAAATATGCGCTATATTGATTTATATATTTTGATTGAAGATTACTTAATCCTAAAATGAGAAACAAAAAAGTTATAATGAAAAAACTCGTTTTTAAGAGACACCCTGATATAAAACAGAAAAATAGCTCTATCATGGTCGAATGAAGAGATAGAAAAATGGTGTCTGAAACAAAGTTGCTTGAAATTATATTTCCTACAAAGTTGCTGTTGACATTACCCTTCTATTATGTTTCGTTCAAAAGTTAGCAACAGCTAACTACCAAATTATCACCACAAGATGGACAACTTGTTCAGATACAACTTTGTAAAAGACACCATGATTCGGAAACGTAACCCTTAGGAGTTATTAATTTCGCCCTGAAAAAAGTCTTTTCCGACCACTGTGCATCGCTTTCACAGTTCTTCCTAAGGGTCGTCCATAACAACATACTATCAAATGCATCCAAAAGGATGACCGCAGAGTGTCTGGAAATTGGCGAGAAGTGAGGAGCATATCCAAAAGAGCGCTAAGCAAATCGCGTACTCCATAATGTTCAGCCGGAAAGGCCAGCTTCAGCCAGAAGATGGTCTAAGGTAACATCAGAACATGTGAAGCGGATTCCCGCTCAAATTGTTTTGTGCAAGATTTAGAGGCGCATTCAAAATATGTCTGGTTGTTAGGCGTCTTGCGATGATTCGTCCGCTAAACTTTTCAATCCCCTTATCAGACACCCACAAAACTGAAATGCTGAACTGAATCCTTAAATTCAATTCCTCACCAAGATACCCCCGTTGGATTTCACGGAAGAAAAGTGATTTCGGTGTTCGGAGGGGCCTCGACCTCTCGTGGATCCACACGCGTGGCGGATTCGGAATTCATTTCCTGATGCCACGGGCTGGCGTTGTTCATCGGCTGTAATCGGAGAACGATTGTTGTTTCGAGTATGTTTGTGGCAACTGGTGGCTCTCAGGCTTTCCCGTTTGGCGTTGAGATGAAGTTGGATGGGATGTTGTTTGTTTTGCTTCGTTTAAATAATAAATATTCATTACTGAAAGCTTGCTCTCAAAAAAAAAATCTTTTTTGCTTCTCTCGGTTTCAGATATTGGAAGCAGCACTGAAAATCCCTTCCACCTTGGATCTCTCGGTACGACGACGCCGCACGCCTGCATCGTTTTCAATTCGGAGGAAGATAAAGGTGAGCTGACGAAAAGCCACCCGGCGAATGTTTTTTAGATTAAAGCGCATGCTGCTGGGCTTGGACCCGGGGGAGAAGGCTTTTCCGAAAAAAGGAGGTGAACCAGGACATTCTCTTGAAGGCTTCTAAATGGGAGACACGCTTTACGTGTTTTGGTTCTTTTTTACGACGCGACAGACGTGTGGATTGATGGGAAATGGAAATTCACAATCTAGCAACCGACGACAGCTGGAGATAAAGTGGATTGCAATTTATAGGACACTTGAGTTTCGATGGATCCATTGAGAAAATTGAGATTGATTTTGTTTACATCTGTCATGTTTATGTACACTCCTTGCAATGGGTTTAAAAACAGAGCATATTTGATTGGTCATAACATACTTGGGTTTTGGTTTTTGGATTACTCTCTGTTGTGTAAGGAAATATTTTCCACAGATTTTTTTTTTTAACAATCATTAATTTTTACAGGCTCAATCGAATTAACTTTACAGAGCCAAATTTTCATACTTTTATACAGTACTGGAAGAAATAAAGTGGTCACCCGGAAATAGTTATATCATTGCTTCATAACTTCATCAAATTTGATTATATTATTTAGCTTTCTTCCGCAAAGTTGACTTAATTTGCGTTATCTTTCAGTTTTTGAAGAAAAAAAAATTACTTTTCTCTTGAAATAAAAAAAAACTTTTTTTACTTAAATGGAGTTGTTTTTGAACTGGAAGAAAAAAAGTGCTCACCTTTACCATATAATATTTTACTGTGTTTTGTTCATTCCCAGTCGCTGATATTGACATATCCTCTTATTGTTGTTTATGCGCGGTATATTCAAGAACAATTTTTGTTTTACTTGTTCGTTATTCGTGTTTTAAGATGGAAAGTAAGCAACTCTCCCTAAAAATCCGTAAACTCATCGTTCGAGACCACCAGAACCATGAATCGTTCCGGAAGATTGCTGCTAAGTATGCTTTAAGCTACTCTGGTGTAAGGAAGGTATGGAAGAAATTCGAACAATGTGGAAGTGTGGCAGACAAATCAGGTCGTGGGAGAAAGCGGCTTACGTCACCACGCGAAGATTAGAGAATCGTACGAGAAGCAAGAAGATGCTCATCGATAACCAGCCGTGCTATACGTAAGAACTTGAATCTGAAGGTATTGGAAAGAATTATTCGCTACAGGCTGCAAGAAGCTGGATTAAAGAGCAAGTATGCAAGTCGACGCCCTCTAATCAGAAAAGTCAATAGAATCAAACGAGTGGAAACGAGTGGTATGGTCTGATGAGAGCAAATTTGAACTGTTTGGCAAGAAACAGCGCCCTCGTGTTTGGATAAAGTCGGGAGAACGCTTATTGGATCAGAACGTGCAGAAAACTGTAAAACATGGTGGCGGAAGTATTATGGTTTGGGGGTGCTTCTCGTGGTCCAGCGTTGGAAATCTCGTGGAAATCGAAGGTATCATGACTGCTGATCGTTACATTGATATAATCAATGAAAATCTGGAGGAATCGCTTCTTAAAATGGGGCTTGAGGAAAGCTTCATTTTCCAGCAGGACAATGACCCAAAGCACACAGCACGAAAGTCAACTGCATTCTTCAAAGCAAATCGCATTGAACTGTTGGAATGGCCACCACAATCACCCGACCTCAACCCGATTGAAAATTTGTGGTCGATTTTGGATAAACAGGTGGATAAAGGCGAAGTGACGAATAAAACCAAGCTTTTCAAAGCTTTAAATGAAGCGTGGCAGAACATCGATGAAACATATCTGCACAACCTCGTCGAAAGCATGCCACGACGTCTACAAGCAGTGATCCAGGCAAAAGGTGGACATACTAAATACTAAAAGCTTTATATACTGTGTTTTCTTTACTATTTCTCTTGTGAGCACTATATTTTTTCCAGTCGATAACAGAAAAGGTTCAATAAAAATTAAGATATAAATTTCCAGTCCTAGATTTTTATTATTTTCTTTGCACGAATCGATAAAACGGAAGAATAAGATGAATTATGTCGAATACAGCTCAAGGTTTTCTCTGAATGTGTAAAGGGTGTCACCCTTTAAGATTATTCGTTTTGGTGAGCACTTTATTTTTTCCAGTACTGTACATCATTTATCTTAGAACTAAAGTTAGGAGGATAGAGCCGATTACTCGCGGCCGTCTCGAGGTTAATAGGAATTACAAATTACGGATGGAAATTTAAAGTATGGTTCACATAACACATTAAATTTTAATTCTAAATTATTGAAACACTTATAACTATACAATTTATGGTTTTATTTTGACTTGAACATTTTTTTAAAAAGAAAAAAACACATACACATACACAGATAAAAAAACTTAAACTAAACATACAGATTAAACTAACTACAATCTAAGGCTAATGTTAGTCAAAAACACTTAAATGAGTTTCATGTACTCCAAAGCACGTACAGCCAAAATATCTCGAACTGGCACATTGGGTTGTCTACCTCGAGCCCGAAGGGAATCATAAAGCTCAGATCTGACTCCACGATGTTCAGCACAAGACCAAAAAAACGTGATCTGCGTCCTGATAGTCTTGTCCACATTCACAGAGATTGCTGTCGCTCAGCCCAACCCGGTATAAATGAGCGAGATTTTCCACAGTTGTAACCAACAAATCTCGACACCCTTTTTAAATCGACCAATCGGATTTTGTAAACAAATAGGCAAACAAAAATTCAAACGTTAATTTTTTGGAACTCTTCGCACTCCTATAAACTCCTGGTATCACCATCATGTTAGAAGAATATTAGACTTTCTGATCATCACCTGTTGTATAAGGCAGTCCGAAAAGTTCCGGGGTTTATTGACGTATCCGGAGAGATTAGAGATCTTGACTTGTTACTAGACTAGATGTAACTTTATTGCAAGTCAAATTACGAATCAATCATCAGCTAGTAGGTCTGTTGAAAAGATCGAAATTCTCACTCAGCTGGGTGAAAACCATGCTCTCTCTCAAGCGGATTGTCGCTGAGTAGCAAACCGTTCACATTTTCATCTCTCCTTTTTCGCCGATAATTCATTATCCTCTCTTTTGCTTTTGCAAAAATATCTCTATTCAAAATTCAACGAAAATATTTTCTTATGTCACATTTTTCACTGAAAACATGATACCTTGATACCGAGCACCAAACCGAGGAGCAAAAAACGAGAAGTCACAACATGAAGAAAAATTGGCTTTTTATCGAATTATAATGTCAGAACAAAACAAGCATGAAGACTCGTGCATTTTCAGTGTCAAAAAGTATGTGAAAATAATGCTTGGCATCTAGGATTCACTGAAAAAGAAATGATTTACCAGCTATTCATGCTTTCCGAAAATTAAAAATCGCCGTTGCTTCCTCGCAAAAACTGCTGTGAGCGTATAAAAGTCGCTGACTTCTCACATTCTCACCTGTTTCTCCAATCGGGAGAAAAAGGACGTTTCTCTTCTCAAGTAGGCGAAAATTTCGGTCTCAAGTCTGTTGTTTTAACCATACAATACTGGTTGCTGTGATTGAAATAAATGTATGATTGATTTCTCGCGTAACTTTTCAAAATGATCTGTCTAACAATTTCCTTATCCCGAGGAAAACGAGGTTGAAGAATATGAAAATATTTTTTGAAAATGTTTCAAACTGGATCAAGTTTTACCCATTCAATTGCTTTTGAGGGTAAGCATTGATATTGAATTTGCTACAGTAATGGTCTTTGTAGGATTTTATGTTAAAATAACAACGAAAACATCAAAAATGTTAGATAGGACAATTTTCTTAACCGAATTGTACATTGGCCGTGCCACATAGGCCATTTTATTTCAATGATAGCTACATAGGTCATTTCAATTTTTATCATCATTCTATTAGTATATTAGAACATAACACATAGCACTAGAGATTGCTTTCTCTTCCACACACGCATTTGCTTCCCGGTGAAAACAATCCTATTCTTTCTACGTGCCTTCTCGTAAAATTCATATTCAGGGCATTGCCAGGGCAAAATTCATATTCAGGGCATTGCCACACAATGTGGTTAACGCCTTGTTCACATAAAAAAAAGTTGATATTAACGTTCAATTTGGGTTAACCAGGTTCAGAATACGCAAACAATCCCTATTTGGCCTATACGTTTATTTTAGCAGTCGACATTTTGCGCCTCTTTCTTGCGCGTCCGGGAAGCGAAGTTTCGGAAGGTTACATCCTGAACATTTGGCAGACCGCAGAGAGCCGGGGTTTTCGAGGTTTCCACTTTTACTGTTTGCGCTGCATCCACTTTTGTTCCTGGCACATCTGGATCTGAACCATAACTGGAGACAACGCAATTTTGCTGGCTACCACATATAGCAACTTCCTCAAATTGTGCTGCTTTATCCGGATGTGATGAAAATATTGTTGTGGCTGCGGCTGCAAGAAACGACCAATATTCAAGATATATTTTGATTTCTATAACCTAATTTTAAGGAACTAATTCACTTACCGAGGAGCAAATCGAACGTAGAATTATTAATTCCTTCCGACATTGTTGGAACGGTATTTTATACTTCCTCCAATCGAACGACCGAAGTACGGATTTGCTTTGTTATGTTTGTTCTGACACTTCAGACGTTTAGCGCGACAGGTAAACTGATACGTCTTATCAGAGCATCGCTATTGCGAATTCAGACATCGGACATTTTGTTGATTTTCAATTTTCTTAATATTTTGAAAACATATCAAAATGCGTGTTTAAACGTGTTAATGCGTGTTGATAAGTGCAATAGCAATAGTGTGCATAAATTAATTCAATTTGTTTACATTTGTTACATAGGACCTTTTGAAAAGTTAAGCGAGATTTGATTCGATTCTATAGATATATCCATATATGGTGATCCAGTGACAACTGCAAGCCAACATTTACTTCCGTAAGATTTTATCATCCAATAAAGTATGACCCGGGTTGGAAGGTTAATAAGGACTGTTCAATAAAGAAAAAGGACACATGTTTCTCAAAGGAAAATATTTATTTTCGAACAAATTTATAAGTTTACTTTGAATAAATGAAAATCAACATACATTTGACTGCATTCACGTGAGTTTGAATATTTACTTTAAATTTCTGAAGGATGCCAGAACTATTCTCTCGACACCTCCTATTAAATTCTGCACAACCTTCTTTGTAACTTTTCGTTGTGCTGCAGACCAAATTTTCTTGAAGCAGTCAACAGAGCTGGATTCTTTTCCATCTTTCTAAAGATGCCGTTTAACTGTTGCCCAGTATCTTTTGATGGGACACAGCTCAGGGCAGTTTGGGAGATTTTGGCATTTTTGTGCATCGCCGTCTGGAGGATTGATTGCTGTAGTTCTTCCATCACGCATGCTTCACCAAGAAAAGGAATGAAAAGGAGTTGTATATGTTATATAGCAAAGGGGCTCACCAGGGTTCTTTGCGGCACTTCTACTGGGATTTTAAACGTGTTTGAAAGACACCCATTCAACGATACCCTGAATGACCTTTGCTGAAGGTAGTTACGGGTGATTTTCACAAGATACAAAGGAATGTCAGACTTTGTCAGACGCTTTTTCAACGTTTATGAATTTCATAGATGTGGACAAACGATTAGGAATATGTTTCTCAATCAATTTTCTCAGCGCTGAGAGGAAGTTTATTGCTCTACAGCTTAAAGGCGATGTTGGATCGTTCCCGCACTGAAAATAAATTTTCGTTTATACTACGAAACCGATGGTAGGACTAACAAATCTATTCGTTGTTTTCTGCAACGAAATTGATTTGTACTTTTTAAGAATCTACCTTCGTAATTAATGGCACACGCGCAACTGTCAAACTCACTAAGCATCTGTTAACTCGGAGAGAACATTCGTTGATTGTACGAAAAAAAGAGGGAGCTACGAGTCATTTGTAACCAATAAAAAAGAAATGTCATTCTGGTGGTTGCTTGGACGATTGACAGATCTACTTTATCGGCTCAAAATATAATTGAAAAAAAAAACGCAACCACGAGCGTTGAGCGAATAATTTTTAATGTTTCTGTCGTGGTGTTTGATTCTGTAATTAAAGGAAGAGTTGATATTGAGCCCGTGGTTTATCTCACTAGGCCACGTTGACTCGTGAAAAGTTAATGGATTGATGTGCATGACGTTCGAACTCTCGACAGCGCATTTATTTCTATTTTGGGATAAATTAATGACTCCCGCCATCTCAGCACGACCAACAACATTCATGAGTACGATCGAAGAGAAGCAGCGATTGGCTGGTCTTCACGAAATTCATTTTGTGCATTGTACAAAAAAGGTGTATTGATAGCATTTTGTTAGACAAGCAATATGAATACTTCATACAATCAACGCAACATTTGTTCTATGTACAAAATCCATGTTTACGAAACGAGTGAAAGCTAATATACGAAAATAAGTTTTCAGTGCGGGATTGTGGATTGGTACAATTTTGATTGCCATCCAGATGATCAGAAAGTTGTGCAGTTCCAAGCATTTGTTGAAGGTAGCACTTAATAATGCGTAGGCTTTGTTGTTAAGCTTTTGAAAGATTAGTTTTAAAACCCTATGAAAACCCGGGAGTCTTCATGTTTTCGTATACTTCAGCGCTGAGCAAATTTGTTCAGCTGTCATCCTGTCCTCTAGAGGGACATGAAGGTATCTAAATTGTTGACGTATTGCGCAACCCGATCTTCGAGTGGACTTTAGATTTTCAAGCCCGGCTACCGATCGCATTTGCTTTCTCGAGTGTGGTGATGAGAAGTGAATCGTCTAACTTTAAAGGAAGTTCTGGAGCGGTAATCCAATTTTTAAACAACTTTCCCAAAACTTTCGTTTCGGACTGAGACCATTTTTGAAGCAATCTGCCTGTTTAGATCAGCCATTTCACGTTTTTGTTCATATCTCTGGCCTCTGAAACTGCCCAGACAACCAGAGTCGTAAAGCAGGGTTCGGATAGTATCGTTTATGTCTTTCATTATAATTCAAAACTGCATAACACGGTGCCTTCTATTAAAGGTCCAAGCTAAATTGCACCACTTTCAATAAGCTGTAACATTTCACCCTTTGGGTTGATTTCAACGAAATTTTGACTCCTCCCAACGATATGTGTAAATGTTCTATGCTATGCTATGCTTGTTATCAAGTATAAAGTGAAAATGTGAACGTTATGTGTGTGTATAAGCTTCAGAAAGCGAGTAAAGGCGGTTTAACCATAAGCCATAAAATGCTTCCCATGCAACCAATAAGCATTAGAATATGCAGTAAATCAACCCTAAATCTGCATTCCAGATGCTACAAGCAATATATTAGCATTATATCAGCATCTTGAAAGCTATCGGTTGTAAAGCAGCATGTCAAATGCTATTTAAATGCTTGTAGCCTGTAATAAGCATTTCGAATGCAAAATAGCATTAATGAAGCATTATCATAGCATTGCAGTAAAGCAGCCCTATATTGGGCCAAAAGTGGCATTTATGTTGCATTTACGGCGACTTCAATGCTTGATAGGGTGCCGTAAAGACGCTTTGGAACTGCTTATTGGTTACTTGGGAAGGACAAGAGTTAGTGCTCGTATCCCAATCGACAGTCGAGATCTTACGCAAGAAGAGCCTGGATACAAGTAGGAAATGCCTTTCTTTCCAGCTCAGAAAAGCGGACAACAAAGGAGTGCGTTAACATTCTTAGCTTCGTTACTTACAATGACCTATCCATCCATTTATATATTTATATATATATATATATATATATATATATATATATATATATATATATAACATATATATATATATATATATATATATATATATATATATATATATATATATATATATATATATATATGTATATATATATATACATATATGTCTGTATATATATCTGTCTGTATCTGTATACATGAATTCTGTCTGTCTGTCTGATCCTTATAGGCACGAAAACTACTGAACCGATCTAGCGTGAAATTTTGTATGGAGAAGGTTTTGGGGCAGGAGAAGGTTCTTAATGATGGTTTGAGACCTCTCCCTACTCTGGAAGAGGGGCTCGCATACAAATGAAGCACAAATTTCTACGTAACTCGAGAACTAATCAAGCAAAGGAACCCAAATTAAGCATGCGGAAGTTTTTGAAGGCAACAAATGTTTATATGTGTAGTCAGAGACCCTCCCTCTCTAGAAAGGGAGGTTCCCATACCAATGAAACAGAATTTTCTGCATATCTCAAGAACTAATCATAGCAAATGGAACCAAATTTGTCATGTGGGGTTTTCTAGAGACGATTTATGTTTCTATGGTGGTTTGAGACCCTCCCTCTCCTAGAGGGGTGCTGTCATACAAATGAAACTAAAATTTCTTCATAACTCTAGATCTAATAAAGCAAATGGAACCAAATTTGGCATGCGGGGATTTTAAAGGCAATGATTGTTTTCACGATAGTATGAGACCCCTCCTCTCTCTCTGGTAGGGGGGTCCCATATAAATGAAACAAAAGGAGAACTAATCAAATGGAACCAAATTTGGCAAGTAGAGATTTTTGAAGGCAAGAAATATCTCTAAGGTGACTCGACTCTCTCCGCTCTCTGTAAGAGGGGGCTCTCATACAAATGAACACACACATTTGTGCATAACTCGAGAACTAATCAAGCATATGGAACCTAATTTGGCATGTAAAGGTTTTTGGAGGAGCGAAATGTTTCTATGGAAGTTCAATACCCCTCCCCATTTTGAAGGGAGGGGGGCTCCCATACAAATAAAAAGCAAATTTCTGCATAACTCCGAGAACAAATCAAGTAAATCAAACCACTTTTAGCATATGGGAGTTTTGGAGGCTAGATTTCTATGCGCATAAAAATGAATTTCTGTCTGTCTGTCTGTTTGTCAGATCCTTATAGACTCGGAAAGTTCTGAACCGACCAACGTGAAATTTTTATATCAAGGGGTTTTTGAGGCTGGCGAAGGTTCTCATGATTGTTTGAGACCCCTACTCTCTCAGGGAAGGGAGGCTCTCATACAATGAGGCACAAATTACTTCATAACTCGAGAACTAAACAAGCAAGTCGAATCAAATTTTGGCATGTGGGGGTTTTGAAGGCAAAAAACCATAAAGATGCCAGTAATTTTAAATTTCCCTTTCATTTAGTTGCGTGGCATAGCAGCGCACGCACCGGACGCAGCTATATATGTATTATATGTGGTAACAATGAATTTCTGTCTGTCTGAACCTTATATGAATCGAAAACTACTAAACCGATCGGTGTGAAATTTTGCGTAGAGGGGTTTTTGGGAAGGTTCTCATGATAGTCTGGAACCCCTCTCAGTATCTGGAAGGGTGGGGGCTCCGAGTACAAATGAAACACACATTTCTGCATAACTCGAGAACTAATCAAGCAAGTGGAACCAAATTTGGCATGTGAATGGTTTTTGAAGGCAAGAAAATGTTTCTACGTTAGTTTGAGACCCTCTCCTTTTTAGAAGGGGGGTCACTAAATGAAACACAAATTTGAACCAAACATGAGAAGCATCCCCCACTGGTGGAATTTTTTCGGCTGGGACTTTTGGAGTCGAAGAAGGTCCTTATGATGGTTCTGAGACTCCTCCCTCATCTGGAAGGGGTGCTCCCAATACCAATGAAACACACAAATTCGCCACATCACTCGAGAACCAATCAAGCAAATGGAACCAAATTTGGTATGTGAGGATTTTTTGAAGGCAAGAAATGTTTCGGCGGAAGTTTGAGGTGACTCTCTCCCCTTCCCTGGTAGGGGGTGGGTTCTTGCGATGGATCAAAAGCTCTTTTCTCCCGTCTGGAAGGGGGGGGGCGGTCTGCACAAATGAATCACCACAGAGCAAAACTCAAACACTAATCACAAATGGAACCAAATTTCTGGAATGTGGGGAATTTCTAGACAAGATTTTTTCTGCAGAAGATGGTTTGAGACCCTCATCTCTCTGGTGAGAGGGGGGTGGCCTCTCAAAACAAACGAGAACACAAAATTGGAACCAAACATGAGAATTATTCCATGCAACTTAACTAAAGTGTGTATTTCTGGTAAGAAGTATGTACTGATAGAAGTTTGACCCTGCTTGCCGCCAAGAACGGGGGATGCTTGAGTTAATTTCTCAGTAGCTACATTATTCTACAAAAAGTTGATCAAAGGTTAAGCAAGGGAAAACTACATCTCAAACCGACAGGATACGGCTTCGCTGATGATACATTTTTTTTATCAATGAAATGCTTCTACGCAGAAAGAAGGACCTATAGAAACTACCGATCCAAAGTTTAATTGAAAACATAAATCTTTGTTTTTTTCTTCAGAAATTACATTAGTAAACGAAAATAATTTAACCAGATGCATTCACTAAAAAAACATAAACGAGCAGGTTCTATTGAATTTTCATTCATTTAGTTGCATGCGTGTAAGGCTCGTACCGGGTTCAGCTAGTATATATATATATATATATATAAAATATATATAAATATATATATATATATATATATATATATATATATATATATATATATATATATATATATATATATATATATATTTATGTATATAAATGAATTTCTTTTTGTTTGTCTGTCTGTCTGTCTGCACTCTTATAGACACGAAAACTTCAGAACCTACTGGCGTGAAATTTTGTATGGAGGAGTTTTTAGGGAAGGTTTTAATGGTAGTTTGAGACCTCTCCCATCTCTGGAAGGGGGAGCTCGCATACGGACGAAGAACAAACTTCTACGTAACTCGAGAACTAATCAAGCAAAGGAAAACAAATTTAGCATGTGGGAGTTTTTGGAAGCGACTAATATTTCTATGTTTGTTTAAGACCCCTCCCCTCTCTAGAAGGGGAGGCTATCATACCAATGGAACAGAAGTTTCTGCATAACTCAAGAAATAATCATACAAATGGAACCAAGTTTATCATGTGGAGTTTTCTAGAGGCGAAAAATGTTTCTATGATGGTTTAAGACCCTCCCCTCTCCTAAAAGGGGGCTTTCATACAAATGAAACTGAAATTTTTGCATAACTCTAGAATTAAGAAAGCAAGAGGAACCAAATTTGGCAGTTTTTCTACGGTGGCTCGAGACCCCTCCTCTTTCTGGTAGAGGGAAGGGGGGTTTCATACAAATGAAACCCAAATTTAAACCAATCATGAGAGTTCTTTCTTCTGTTACGATCATTTGTATGCAGGGGTTCTTGGGAAAAATGTTCTTATGATGGTTTGAGACCCCTTTCGCGTCTGAAAGGAGGACAAAAAATGTTTTTATGATAGTCTGAGACTCCTCCCCTATCAAAAAGGGATGGCTCTGATACGAATGAAACAGATTATTTTTGTATAACTCGAGAACTAATCAAACAAATGGAACCAAATTTGGTATGCGGAGGTTTTTGAAGGCAAGAAATGTTCTGTTTTTGGAAGGAGGGGGGGAGGGGCTTTCATGCAACGAAACAGTAATTTTATCCAAACATGAGAATAATCCTTACTGTTAAGAAAATTTGTATGCAGGAGTTGGGGATTTGGGGCCAGAGAAGGTTCTTATGCTGGTTCGAGACTCCTTCTCCGTCTGAAGGGTGGGGGGAGGGGGGTGGCTCCCATACAAATGAAACACAATTTTGTGTATATCTCGAGAACTAATCAAGCAACTGGAACCAAATTTGGCATGTGAGGATTTTGGATTTTGGAGGCAGGATTTGTTTTCCATGGTCATTTGAGACTCCTTTCTCCAGAGAAATTTCAATCAAAAATGAGAAGTTTTCTGGCAACTAAAACACAAAATGTGTATTACGTGAAGAAAGCAGCATGTTCTGATCAAAGTTTGAACCCTTTCTTAGTCAAGAATGGGGAATGCTTGAGTAACTCTCAGTGCCACATATGCACAGGAATAAACCGAAGGTTATGCAAAAGAAAATGACGTACAAACTGACAGGATACGGCGTAGTTTTAAGATAGATGTTTTTCTAATGAAATACTTCTACACAGAAAGAAAATCCCCGGTTAAAACTGGAGATCGGAGGGGGTAATAAACAATACACACCTACGTTTAATTTTGCAGAAATTACTCATGTAGCATACGAAAATATTTTAACAAAACTCATTCCTAAAAATACATGAAAGCCCCAGTTCTATTATATTTTCATTCATTTAGTTACAAGCATAGCAAGACTCGCACCGGGTTCAGCTAGTGAGCAATAAAAGTCATGATTTTTTGAGTGTGTACTCTATTTTGTCCATTAAAAACGAACAACCACCCAATAAACATGGTTTTTTTGTTTGAAAATATCACTCTCAAAGCTCAATTCCGAAAAAACATGTGTAATTGTAATTTTGGATAAAATGAAAAAAATTCTGAAGTATGGAAGGTGCGTACTTCATGTTGTCCAGTACTGTATATAGACTGAGCGAATACAGGTTGTTTTCAAAATCAAATTTCGACAAAGAATTTTCATTTGGGCCTAACTGTCAATGGCTTCTTCCGCGAATTTCTCGTTATTGAAAACTCGCCTAAACAATCCACAATGGTCATTTCAAAGAGGAAGAGTTCACATATCCGACAGAGGCAGCAATGCACCGGAACGAAGCACGCCAGACG
>JASCZW010004525.1:0-53892 GCA_034211315.2 Aedes japonicus | reverse complement strand
ATAGGTATGGCTCAGACGTATGCGAGTGTGGAAAAGGATATGAAGACTTCGAACATGTTTTGTGGCATTGCTGGCGATACGATGACCATCGCAGAACAATGACGGACGAATTACAATAACAAGGAATCAAGACCTCAACTCGTATCAGAGACATTCTTAGCACAAAAAACACCAAGATTTTGCCCATCATTAATAGCTTCCTAAACAAAGCCACAATTATTATATAGAGAGACTAAACTTTGATGACCATGCTACTGTAACCGAAACAGTTTTGACTTAGTGTAATCTATTTTTTTATAATATAATTATTATATAAGTTTCCGCTACTCGGCGCCGTTATGCTGTAATTGCTATTGTGCCTACTAAATAAAAAAATGTTATTGTTAAAATTTTTTTCGGTAATTGGGCCCAGTTAGCGGACAAATACTGTACCGACCCAGTGAGAACGCTTTTCCGTTAATAAACAAATTAAGTGATAAATGCACATACAGTCGTGTCTCCTATGATACTGCGCGTGTTACCACCCACCACCCACCCTAATGTATGTAACTGGGTGTAACTGCCTTGCTTGAAACTCTCGATTCAGAGAAAAACCTTGGGTCTGTATTTAGCTAAGCAACACTGCGCCTTTGTACTTATAATGTGAACCTTCTCTACCATGGGATGACATTCACCCTGCTATTCCTCAAAATGCAACACAATGCATATTAAAACGGATTCTTCACAAAATCCCTCGATAATTTCGAATATAAACGCCAAACCCACTCACCTGTAAGTCTTCCACGCTCTTGCTCAGCGTTTTCTGCTCGCCCTGTGCCCTCTGCCCAGCCTCCTCCAGGTTGGTTATCCGGGTGATGGCGTCCCCGATCTTGGACCCAAGGTCGGCCACGTTCGTCTTCAGACTATTAAGCTGCGCTTCCTGGGAGTTTTCGTTCTTCTTCTCTATCGTATCCCGGAGCTGTTTGAGCTGCAGTGTCCATTGAAATAAAGGGAAAGTAGGGCGCAAACATGTTTCAGGAAAACCGACCCGATGGAAAAAGGAAAATCAAAGCAATGGTGTCTTACCTCGTTGGAGAAATTGCCCAGCACTTGTTGAATCTCGCGCAATTTGCCGTTCAGCGCCGTTTGGTTTTGCTCGAGATTTTTCGACGTTTCGTGCCATTTTTGTAAGGCTTCCGGCACATTTTGACTAGTTGCTGATACTGCAAGGGGTTGCAGACGATTGGAGTATTAGACAGGGCGAAAGAAGGAAAAAAATATGTTAGTTAGGGGCAATTAGAGTGTAATTACGGGAAGCCGTTTAGGTGGTCATAAAATATCGTAACGATTAGAGCCTAACAGCAGCGGTAACTATGGGTGTGTGTGTTGAGAGGTCTTCTATTTTGCTTGGAATGAACTCAGAATATCATAGGTTTCAAATAACTTCCGAAGAATAACTTCCGTGGAATAAGTGGAAATTTATACACAAGCTGAAAATGAATTGAATTATAAAAGGGTAATGAGACTCCTTATTGTGGTAAACCGAAAGATGAAACGGACAAATTCGATCCCATCAAAGATAAAACCGACATCAGCGGTAGAAACGGTTTGGTGGAAATTTTCATCCATAAAAGCTTATCACACGAGATTGCTACCGCAATGAAACCCGGCAAAGCCATGTGTGGGTGTGGGTGTGTGTGTGTAGTCGTCGGTGGTTCACCTTGCTCGATGCGAATCCGGTACTCGGAAACCTGCTGCCTAATGTCAAAGTACAACCAGTACATGAAGCCGAGCGAGAGGAAGATGCAGGACACTAGGATGAGCGGGCCGCAGGTGCGCACACAGGAGAACCTCTTCCTCCGACACCGGGACTGGGTCCGTACCTTTGGCTGCTGTTTTGTCCCGTTCGGATAAGATTGCATCGGAGCAGTGGTGGCAGCAGTGTTGAAAGAAAACAAGAGAGGTACAACAAACGATAGAGAGTGTCATTAGTCTTGAACGGGTCCTTAGGGGTGTGCCATTTAATAGCAAACATGGAACGTTGCTGTGTTCGTTGGTTGGTTCAACTAACCCATGAATAGTCTTCCTGGTCGTCGGTTGAGTTGGACAGAAGCTGATCGTGGGAGGCAATTCCGTTTCCGGCAATGTGACGTTTTCCTGAACTGTGAATGAGAGTGGAGTTGGATTATTGTGGTCAGTAGGCGTTGTTCTTTTTGCTGTGATTAAATCTGATGTAAGCATTGGAAATTGGCAACTGACGGGCAGAAGCTTCAATAGTTTTTGAGTGATAAATAAAAAAGCGACCTTTCGGTCAGTGCTGTTATTTACACTCAAAAAAATCCACACATTACCTTCATGTTTTGGAATAAATAAGGTACTTTTTTCAAAACGTTCAAAACACATCCAATTCAAGTGGCAATTGCAATCAGGGCTGTCACGAAAAAAATCAAAATTATATCCGTAAAAAAACGCGACGAAAAGAATTATTAATCCGCAAAAAGGGACATATTTTTTTCTAAATTACGATGGTTTGGCCAGCAAACAATAACCTTCTACGATTCGGAAGCATTTATAGAGCCAATTTTCATTAGGTCGTAAGTAAAATATTAATATCATCAAGAAAATCAATGTAGAAGTTACGTTTTCAGTTTCAATTCCATTTTTGAACTAAGCTATACAATTTTAAGCAAATATATGGAACCAACAAAGTTAAGCATGGTCTAGCTTTACATCACTAAAAATTTCCATTTAGTGGAATTCCAGATTGATTTATTCGATAAATTCAATTTAAGGACATACACGATGGAATCCCCTTATGGCAGGAGCGATGGCTCCATCATCCACACTTGCACACTTTGGGTTTGCTCAACAAAATATGCCAAATTAATCCACTTACCTGCAGTGAATTATTGCCATACTGCTAATAGGACAGCAGAACCCAATATTTAACCAGTTCACTCTGTTTATTTTACTGAAAACACTCTGAATTGGTCAACTAGTGCTCATTTCCACAGAGCAGGTTATTTTTCGTAGTCTTTGTTTACCTTTTAAAAGCCAGGATCTGCCTATTATTTTTTTCACAAAAAACTATATTTTTACTTCTCGTAGCCACCTGAACACTATTTACTTTCACTGAAAGAATAATTATCATCGCACTCTTGAAAACAGTGGACGAAAAATCTGTTTAATTAATGAGAATGGTGCAAAAATTCAGCAGCCGGTCTCAAAACAGCGCGTTTTGCTTTTTTCTAATTTATACTCAGTTGTGCGTAGCGTAGCAGAGCGAAGTGTTGTCAGCAACTGTTTACGCGAGTGTGCTGGACTGATAAAAGTTCTGATTAACGAAGTAAAACATGCCGCGTCTTACAAAAAGAAGAAAAGCGCCTTTTTTGCGTGAACTGGCTAAAAAAGTGCTGTTGATCCCTTATCGTGGACATTCAAAAACCCGTGGAATAGTGGTTTTACTTCACCGTCAAATGATGCTGAATTTTATCGAAAAATAGGTTCCGGAGAAGAATCTGTCGGCGAATCTTCCGACTTTACAAATGACATTCCTATACCAGGCCCAAATGATACTGGTTTTGAAAATCCCGGTCATACTTCCGAATCCGATGGTGATTTTTTTTTATTTGCTTTGCAATTGATTGTTGAATGATTTGTTTGTTGTTTGTAAAGAAAAGCTAACAGCCTAAATTCCCTTCCTTTTCCTTGAAAGCACGAGCCAGAGGTAGGGGAGTCTGGGTTGAATTGATCCCCCTTTTTCGTTACGGATATATCTCTGCGGAAAAAATTAAACTTGATGTGGTTTTTTCACAGGCTCATAGTTCCATATTAACCCTTATGTGTTCGACAAAAAAAAAACACCTTTAAGTGTTTGACAGGGTACCCGGGGACCCACCAAATTCAAATGATTGTAACTCAGGCAATTAATGACCGATTTCAATTTTTTAAGCACTGTTGGAATTCTGCATCATTCGCTTTATGAAAATTATATGCAACATCCATTTGAGTGTATCTGGTTTCCGGGAATCCGGGTAACCGCGGCTGTGGTTCTGTAAGGAGACACTATTTGGGAATATCAATTGAATTTCCTGGAATGGATGTCACAATCTTTCGAATAATGCCATTAAATGGTTTCAGTTGACTCTAAATATTAGCAGTCTTCAGTAGTGAAATTTTGGCGCAATTTTAGTCAAATGTTTGAAAAGTTATTAGGGATCTTAAAAAAAATAAAAAAATGTCTAAGGTTCTCAAACGAAACATATTGTTCTTATATTTTTTATCTCGCTCCGCAATCTGAAGCAAATTTCACCATAATAATACTATGTATAAAGACGAATCGTAATGATAATCGACTATATATTATCTGTTCTAGATTAAAAAAAAACACAGGAAAAAGGCCTTGACAGGGATCAAGTCTACCTAGTTTCCCAGTTAAATAATTGTAGGTATTTACTATAAAGTTACAACGTTCTTTTTTAAGTTTTATTTTTCTAAGAGCAAGGAATTACAGAAAAGCTCTAATTTGCATGCCAAAAAATTAGTGGCGAGAAAATTGAAATTCAACTAGCATTTTTCAACGCATTCAATGCAAATTTTGATAAATGCTCCATAAATTATTTTCCTCGAATCAAATTCTATGGATTTCAATATTTGTATTCAACTAGATGGATGGCTTAATATTTAGCTTGCTAATTATGCCCCAGACTCCCTTAACCTTTAAAAAGGATTCTTATTTTGAGGCTTTATGCTTTTTAAAAAATGTGAATATTGTAGGGAATAATTGAATGGATGTACTGTAATCCACAAAGATAAATTAAAATTACTGGCAACCATGGCCGTTTTCTTCATGATTCACCAATACTATCATATGAGAGCAAAAAAGTGTTTGCACTTCTACATGCATGTTGAATACTAAGGATTCAAGGGAGTTTCACCTTAAAGTTTTTTAATTTCAGCTAGGGAAAATACGACCACATTATAAGTCTTTCAGAAAGTTATCACGTTACATCCGCCGGGAGCATTACGTCGTGTCGCAAAATGATATGTCGCTTTCGTCAAGTCTGATGCGACATGCAATCACTTGTCATGTTGCTTACGCCAAAATAAATCGGCTGGAGCGGTCGGTACGGAGCATAGAAATGCACTTAAGTCAAACTGACAAAGCGACGAATGCGATAAAAGTTCATTTTGGAGTAGTTTGTGACTTAAAGCTATTTCGTTAAATAATATATAGCAGCAATTTGCTGCAATTTATATTATGTTGTGTGTAATTCATATTGAGGAGTTCCCAAGCTATCATTTCGTGGAAATACTTCATTTTTGTTTGCATTGTTACTTACGACCAGTGAATCCAAACTCGTGAATGCATGAAGGATAAAGACATTGTCCTAACCTTTCAATGTTGGGACAAAAAGAAATGTAGCTTTATCATTGTTGCATACTCAACACAATAATGATAAATGGCAGGTCAGAGAATCAAGACTAAAGGGCGATACGGTCAAAATTTGGTCAATATCAACTTGACGTAGACGTATTTCTTTCAATTTTGCATTTAAAAAACCTGAACACCCCTCATTTTGAAGGTGTGTGTGTGTAGAATGTTGCTCCTATTTTGATTTTGGAATTCACTCTTCAGTTGTCAAAATGCCGTCCAAGCAAGAAGAGCAGCGTATCAAAATTTTGCTCGCACATCGCGAAAATCCGAGCTACGCAAAGTTGGCAAAATCGCTAAAAGTTGCCAAATCAACTGTTACAAATGTAATTAAAGTGTTTGGGGAACGTTTGTCGACAGCCAGGAAGTCTGGATCGGGGAAATCGAAAACCGGAAGCCGCTGAGACGACAAAGAGAGTTGCCGGTAGTTTCAAAGCGAAACCCTAACCTATCTCTCCGAGATGCCGCAAATAAGCTGGGTGTATCGTCTACAACCGTGCATCGAGCCAAAAAACGAGCCGGACTATCGACTTACAAGAAGGTAGTGACTCCAAATCGCGATGATAAACAAAATACGACGGCCAAAGCGCGATCCCGGAGGCTGTACACGACGATGCTGACGAAGTTTGACTGCGTGGTAATGGACGACGAAACCTACGTCGAAGCCGACTACAAGCAGCTTCCGGGACAGGAGTTTTATACGGCAAAGGAAGGGAAGGTAGCAGATATTTTCAAGCACAGAAACTGTCAAAGTTCGCAAAGAAATATCTGGTTTGGCAAGCCATCTGTACCTGTGGCTTGAAAAGCTGCAATTTCATAGCTTCCGGGACTCGTCAACCAGAAATTCACGTGAAAGAGTGTTTGAATAAACGTCTGCTGCCTTTCCTGAAGAAACACGGTTGTTCCGTACTGTTTTGTCCGGATTTGGCATCTTGCCATTACGGTAAAAGGCCATGGAGTGGTACGCCGCCAACAACGTGCAGGTGGTTCCCAAGGACAAGAACCCTCCCAAGAGCTCCGCCCAATTGAGAAATACTGGGCTATTGTCAAGCGGAACCTAAAGAAGACCAAAAAAACTGCTAAGGACGAGCAGCAGTTCAAGGCAAACTGGCTTTCTGCGGCGAAGAAGGTGGACAAGGTGGCTGTACAAAATCTGATGGCAGGGGTCAAGCGTAAGGCCCGGCAATTCGGATTTGGAAAAGCGGAAGCCTAACTGAATATTTTTCCTGAATTTTATACTAATTGAACTTGAAAAAGAAATTTAATTTGATTTTTTAAATAAACGATTTCGCCGATTTACACGCGTTTTCCCTTGACCAAATTTTGACCGTATCACCCTTTAAAATGTTTCACAGCATCCGATTGTTATTAAGAAAAGAGACATAGCGTTGTATGTATATTGCTTTGTATGCAACAAAAATACATTCAATCATGTCACATGTTGCATCTACCGGAAAGAGACAATCTTTGGTTTTATCCTTCTTTCTTTTTCTGCCTTTTTTTATTTGTACACGGCTACTGATAATGATTCAAAATTGAGTCGTGTTCAATTCAACAGTGAAGAAATTAGCGTTGCGTGAAATTGTTTAATATTTGAGTAAACATAAATATTAGTGACATTTACCCTGTTATCCTCAGTCTATGAGCAACTAAACTTTTTGATCTTCTAAGCCAAATTTTTTTTGAATCGATTTAAGTGGCCGTCTACGTCTGAATTCTGCATTTCTGTACCATTCTCCTCAAAACCTGACCAAGCATATTTTTTTCGAGAATTTCTAGCTAGTTTACGTATACGCACAGCATCTTACTGGTGCCATGTGATAATTGTTTCATCTGTTGGCGGTGCTCGTACGTGTGGGCGGGCTAGTTGTTTTGAAAGAAAATATGTTATTATGTCATTGTTTGAATTTGTTACTCTCGACCTAACGAAAATTTTGTCCAGAGATAGGGGATAGTGGGTAAAGATGGATGGATACTTACAGCTTTAAAGCGAAAGATACAATTGCAATACATTTCACTTTGTTCTGCTAACATGAACTAAAGCATATCATACAAGTTGTTATAATAGCATAAAAAAAATATTTTATCCCTAAAATATGATTTGATTTGCAACTGATATTGTTTCTCTTTTCAACCATGTCCGTTTTTACCAACATTCCTCTACTTATTGCGTACGTTTCATCAAAGCTTTTGCAATCCCGACTAGCCAATATTCGAGCGATCAGTAAGTTCGAGTTTTAATGTTCTCTTTGTACATTTGTGGCATTTTCTTATGTTGTTCTTATGTTATTTTGAGCAAATGGATTCATCATTTGTTAAAGAGGACAAAGAAAATGTGTCCAAAAAAGTGCGAAACGGACTGCGTTCCGGGAACGGGGGTCTGAGTTGTAACCTGGGTCACAATTTCAAATTCAGTCGAAAAACATTTGTGTTACCAACTGTTTACGACACGCCTAGAACTCTCACTCGGAGTGTTACAATGTGTTGAAGTTGGGAAAGGAGATTCCCGAAGATCAAATTGCCTCTTGAGGTAAATAAAACGCACTAAAGGTGAAGAAGTGGTGACTGTGAAAATGTCAAATCAGTATCAAAAGTTGTAATTGAATTTTTACGATTACACAAAGTTACGATATGTAATCCAACATGGTTAACGAATATTTTAGGAGACAACCGACTATATGAGATAATCTGAGGTTTTCTAGGTCATGCAAACTTTTCTTGAGTTAAAAACCTAGAATCTACAATTATATCTATAGATTTTCCGACTGTACAAAGTTGCGATATGTATTCAACCATGTACATTGAACCTTCAAGAAAGTCAAAAGATATTATGGGATAATCTTGGTCATTCTAGATTGGCCTTGCAGCTGAAAAAGCTACAGTTACAATGGGTCGCAGTTCTGCCAGATCGCACCAAGCGCCTATCGAAAATCATCAGTTTTGTCCGACATATTCAAACAGAACTTTTAAATTTGAAGATGAACCAGATCAGTGGTTCTTGAAATTTGTAACCAAAAACCAATTTAAGTGAGCCATCTCCATAATGAACCGAATTGTAGATCCTAAGTTTAAATCATCTTCAACATCCCTAATGATCTCATAGTGCCCTAATGATCTCATGGTTGACCTTTCAAAAGATTCAAATTACTTTATTGATTATCTATCGCAAATTTGTATAGCTAAAAAAGCTACAAAAACAACTGTAGATCCTAAGTCATGAACTCATAAACAGTTTGGATGACCTAGAATATTCCAGATTTTCTCAAAATGTCTCCTGACCTTCCAAAAGATTCGGTAAACACAATTGAACAAATGTCGTAACTTTGTATTGCCGAACAAACTACAGTTTCGACTATAGATCCAAAGTTCTGAAATTGATCTTCGAGAAGACTAAATGTAACCATACGTAATCGGAAAAGCTTCATTTACAAATATAGTTACGAACTTTTTCATGTTACGGATGGTCTAGGTTCAAAATCAGGCTTAACGCAAACATTTTTTATTTTTTCCCTGATAGAGTAGTCAATTTTCAACAAGTTTGCCGAAAATAGTGTTCGTTTTTGTTCAGTGTGTGGTTTTATATGGTCCAAATCATAGTGACACCACACCTCAGATTTGACAGATACTGGTATCCTTGTGTTCAGAAATTCGTATGTGAAAAAGAAGGACGGGGAACACGACGGTTATTGCTATCTCCTATACTCTCATGGTCAATAGTGCGTTTAGTTTTTTCCGTGCAAAAGTCTATTGCAAGGGTGAAGTCTATCACAACAAATTTTATAATGCGACATAAATTTTTCATTAGTGTCTAACTGACAAACGTGAACAATGGCTTCTTCCGTAAATTTCTCGTGGCACAAAAGCTACCCATGTAAGCCTCCAATTCTATCGGATAGGTGAACTCTTCCTCTTCCTAATGACCGTGGTGGATTGATTAGGCGAGTTTTCAATGACGAGAAATTCGCGGAAAAAGCCATTGTTTACGTTTGTCAGTTAGTCTCTAATGAAAAATGTATGTCGAAATGTTCAGATCAGTAATATTTTTGACTGCAAGAACTGATTGTCACTTTTGTTCATGTTGCTGATAAAGCAATGTTACTATCGGTAGTGTGTTGCAATAATGACAAAACATTTTTTTTATCGCTGTTACATGAAAATAAGGACATTGCAACCTGTATGCGAATCACAACATTTTCTCAAATCAAATTGTCTCTTTCCTATCATCGATAGAGCATTTTGTTGTTTTCCTTCGTGTTTTGTTGTAATACATTCAAGTTACAACATATCATTGTTGCAGAGTGAAAGAACAACGGGTGTATCACTCGTCATAATTATCGTATGTTTTTTGGTACAGCAAGTGAATATTTGACACACTGCTTACGACCTATTGAAAATTTGCTCTAGGTTTATTGTTTATTTAATTTCCTTATTTTTTGTTTTTTTTTCAATGTCACCACCGTTTCTTTGATTAATTGCGTTTAAAGCCAACTGTCGTTTATTGTCGACATGTAGCATATTTTTATTTCAGAGAATTTCAGAAAAAATGTTAACGATACGTCGTTTATATGCAGCTTTGAACTGTATCGACGTTGGGTTGTTATTGTAGCCTCCTAATAGCCGAAAAAAAATTATCTAGATGGTCTTGGGCAAGACTCTTGGCACGTTCTGTAGCACATCAAAACATTGATTTCCCCCTTGTTGGCAATGTACAGTTGGTACATTATCTTGAAACTATGAATAGCTACAATAAAACCAAGGAAACCAGTTTTATTTATGGTTGTTGAAATCGATTTCTAGTCCATTATATTGCCTTTTCTTTGAAGAATTTCAAGACCTTGGATGAGCTGCTCAGCTTTATCGAAAAGAATACAATATTTTTCAAAGTTAAAACATCAAACAAAGATGCCCTTAGTGTTCTTAATGCACTTCCACAGTAATTAAAGGGTGTTCCGATCAAAATTTGGTCGACTTAAACTTGACGCATTACCTTTCATCGTGCTTTAAAAAACTTTGCACACCCCTCATTTTGACGTTGTAGCATCATGTCTCTATTTTGATTTTGAGATTAGCACTTCATTTATCAAAATGTCGTCGAAGGAAGAGATGCAACTAGTCAAAATTTTGCACGTGCATGGCGAAAATCCAAACTACTCTCACGCCAAGTTGGCGAAATTGTTGAATGTGGCTAAATCAACTGTTACCAACGTATTAAAAGTGTTCGGTAAACGCTTTTCGACAGCCAGGAAAGCTGGATGGGGGGACATCGAAAAAGGGAGGCCACAGCGACGCCAAAAGAGTTGTCCCCAACCTCTCCATCCGAGATGTCGCAAAGAAGCTGGGAGTGGCGCCTTCAACCGTGGATAGAGCTGAAAAACGAACTGGACGGTCGACTTATTAGAATGTCGTGACTCCAAATCGCGACGATAAACAAAACACGTCGGCCAAAGCACGATCGCGAAAGTTGTACACGACAATACTAACGAATATACGCCAACCGGACGGGGAAAGGTGGCAAATATTTTCAAGCACATTAAACTGTCAAAGTTCACGAAGAAATATCTGGTGTGGCAGGCCATCTGTAAATTTATCTGAGCGAGTGCTTACAAAAACGTCTACTGCCTTTCCTGAAGCTAAACAACTGAACATTCTATTTTGGCCGGATTTGGTATCTTGCCATTACGGAAAAAAGGCCATGGAGTGGTATGCTGCCAGCAACGTTCAAGTGGTGCCAAAGGGCAAGAACCCTCCCAACACGCTAGAGCTCCGCCCAATCAAACAATATTGGGCCATCCTCAAGCGGAACTTTGAGAAGACTCAAAAAGCTGTTGTGAGCGAGAAACAGTTCAAGGCCAACTGGCGTGCTGCGGCGAATAAAATGGACAAGGAGACTGTACAAAATCTTATGTCAGGTGTTTAAGGAAAGACTCGGCAATTCGCATTCGGTAAAAAGCTGAATATTTCTCCTGTATTCTGTATCAATTGAACTTGAAAAAGAAAAAGAATTCGACTTATTAATAAAAACTATGATCGACTCACACACATTACTGTTTGACCAAATTTCGATCGGAACACCCTTTAACTGAGAGTTTTCGATGCCAGGTACCGTTTTTTCATTCGTATGATTGTGTGGCAAGTACAATCATATCCTATATGCCGAGGGAGTCGAGAACTTTCGAGAACGAAAAGATCCAAGACCAGACCGGGAATCCAACCCAGTCACCTCCAGCATGGTATTGCTTTGTAGCTGCGCCATTTGCGACTAAGCTAAGGGAGGCCTACCGGAAGTTGCCACTTGCACTAAAAAAGAATCACGCAAAGGAGGTTGTGCTATTTTGGCCGGACCTCAAACGGAGGATCTACTCCAATAATTTCGGGGCAAAAAAGAAGGAGCAGCTGAGCGCCAAGGCCACGAAAGATTTGAAGAACATGTCGAAATCTATTTTTTCATCGGCGATGACAAAAGTTCTGGCCAACCCGGCAAGGCAACCCGGCATTTTTTGCAGTAGTTTTCTTTCATCGCCAATCGAAATAAGACCATTTTTTTAATGCATACGTTAATATCAGAAAATGCGTCCGGCGGCCCAAAGAAGACAATTTGCGAACCTAACAGTATCGGCGGTTCGGCGGCTCATGATGTCCCATACAGGAATCCAAAAACTTAAAGGGAGTTTGGCCACATTCGTAAACTTCAAAGCGGTTCCATCCTCCGAATCTTCAGAATCTTTTGTATTGTTGTTAATGACTGCTCAAAAATCATGACATATTTCATCTGAAAATAGCTGGCCGTGAACTTAACGGGTTTGAGTCAGTTTCACATTCCCTGGAGCCGGTTCCGGTAGGTACTAAGGCTCCAAATCTAGAAATATCATGTCGGGGTTCAATTATTTTGGAACTTTTTGGGCCCACTGAGGATAAATTTAGTATCGCATATATGGTAGAAGGTTCAATTTCTTTCAGAGACTCTGGAGCATGTTTCGGAAGTCCCAAATAAGGACAATTTTAGAATTTCATGTATTGGCACTGATTCGACGGCTCAAAACGTTTTATTTTTTCACCCAGAAGTACGAATATGTCATGCTGTGGACTACCAAAGTGGTTTGTCTACTTCCCGAACTCTCCGACCGCTTTCGGTAGGACCCAGGATCTGGCGAACAGAGATGTCCGTGTAGTCAACGTCTCTAACAACCAAACGTCAATAGATTCATTGTTTGTAAACAATGCTGTCGTTCCTACCTGTAGTATTAAACGTCAGACGGGCCTTATTCAAATAAGGCCCGTGATATGTTGCATACTGTCAAACGCTAGCAAATAGGATAGGGTTGCCAGGCCCCTGGTAGGACCCATTTTAAAACTTCATTTATGGAAAATCTTAGAACCTCATTAATTGGTACTGTTCGAGGAGATTATGTCATGGACCAACACTACTTTAAGGGTACTCTGGAACCGGTTCCGGACCCTACCCCATTTAGCTCGACCATAACTGGTTCCAGAGTATGCAGGTATGGCAGGTCCATGGTATAATCAAAGACAGCGGCTACAAAACTGACAGATTTGCTTTTTGCTAGTTGCTTATTGTCATTTGGCGATTCCTTTGAAATTGACTGTTGCGAAATTTTACACACGCTGAGATTCGAGCTTGAATGGCTGTGGTACAATGTTTTCGATAAGACGGTTAAACAGCGATTACCGTGCGTTCAGCTAAGGGGATTTTGGCAAAAGATACCCGAACCCAGAGATGCCATATTCACAGACATGTCTGTAAATTTACAGACTTTTCATTTTTATTGCAGACTTTTTTAACGAAGCAGACATTTAGCAGATTTTTTTTTATGTTGCAGACTTCTACAGACATTTGCAATATTTTTTGAATTTCAAATAATGGTATTCTATGAAGTTCGGATTTAAAACGTACGAGGATCTGAACAGTATAGTAGATACGGTAAGAAGCTTTGTTGGAATATTTTTAAATACCATAGGTATAATTTAAAGTAGAAATCCTTGAAGAAACGAAAGCGGTGGGCCATTCGGAGACACAATGGGCCCGGAGATGAGTATTGCATAGGCCCTTTCTGAGGGTAACATGGAGTCCCTACTTATGGTAGTGTTCAATCCCACACGTGTTCAAACCCATGCGAAAAATTACTGTCAAAGCGTTGGTAATATTGGTCCTTTGCTATTAAGTCACAACGAAAATCAAGGTTCACAACAATACAAATCATATTTGAGAAACTTAGAGACTTCCTCGAAAAAAAATGTCTATGGCCAGGTAGAAATTTCTCAGAAGTATTAGGAGCAAGCAGGTATGCAAGAAGGACCTTCAAAAATGCATTACCGAAGTTCAAGATTATATTTACAAGAAATTCCCCACGAATCAGAAGAGGATTTATCAGAGCTTCAGGAAGAAGTGTAGGGGAGACGACTTCTCTGAAGTTTGGAATTTTTCAGAGGTTTAGGAGTTCTACCCAGAAATTCAAGATTGAACTTCCCAGGAAGGGCACTATCTATAATTTCTCAAAAAATCAGGAAAAAAAACCTCAGGACGATGCGTTATAGAAGTTGAGGAAAGAACTTCTCTCAAGTTCAGGAAATAACATCCCAGAAGTTCCAGAAGAAACTTCTCGAAATGTTAGTTGGATCTTCCTAGAAGTTCTTGGCAGCTTTTTCAAAGCTCAGAGGAGAACATTCATTCTGCAGAATTAGGATTTCTCAAAATTCTTTAGAGAGAAAAAAATGAAACTTTCCAGGGGCATTAAGGGTACTTCCTTCTAATTTGAGCATGAATTTCACAATAGTTCCGTAACAAACTTCTCCAAAGTTCTGGAGAAAACTTCGCAAAAGTTCAGAAGAGGACTTTTCAGAAGTCCAGGAAGAAACTTCAAGAACAAATTTTGGGGAATTTTCCTAAAAATGTTGGAATAAAATTTCCTCTGGATGAGACCAATCAGAAGTTTGGAAAGTATAAACTCAGGAAAAAGCTTCCCCGAATTTCAGGAAGAATCCTACCAGAGAAGGCACTATTTGTAGGGTCAAGAAGGAATTTTTCAAAAAAAAAAAAACAGTAAAGAACTCCTCAGAAGTACACAAGAGGACTTCTCAGAAGTTGCGAAGAGACCAAAAGTTTAGTTGGAACTACCCAGAAGTGCTAGAAAGCTTCCCTAACATTCCAGCATTTCAGAATAAGAACTTCTCGAAGTTCATGAAGTTATTGTAGATTCTTTTGATAAATCAGGGAGAAACTTTCCAAAAGTATAGGAAGATCTTCCTAGTTGTTCTAGCAGGAATTTCTTAGAAATTCAGGAACAAACTTCCCCGAAGTTTAGGACAATACTCCCCTGAAGTTCAGAAGAGATTATTTCAGCAGTTCATAAAAGAACTTCTCAGAAGTTCAGGAAGAAACTTCTATCAACTTAAGAAGATTTTCCAAGAAATTCTGGAGAATACTTTCTTAAAGTTTAGCAGAAACTCTCCTCGTAGTGCAGGATAGGACTTACCAGACGTTTAGAAAGTAACTATGTTCATGAAAAAAATTACCAAATGTTTCTGGAAGGTAAGGTTGGGTTCTTATATGTGAATTTCGAAAAAAAAAGGAGTGACTGCCAAAAAGTTCATGAGGAATTTTGCCTAATGTATAGGAGGAAACTTCCCAGAATAAAGCAAAGAGTCTTGCAGAAGATCAGGAGAGAGTTTCCCTGAAATTCAAGAGATTATTACTGACTAACCGAAGAGGCAGTCTATACAAAAATCATTCATATGACCATAATGATATTGATGATCAAGAGTGATGATGACACCATATTAAAATATGGTACACACCATCAATGCTTATTGTTGAATCAAAAAAAAAAAGTCTGTTGAATTTATCAAATGAAAACTTAATTTTGATTTTAAAATACAAAACTGGAAAGAGCGTTATAGGGAGAAAAAAACTACAGAAAATTGTGTCATCTATGCGAATGACTCAAACTTCAGTGTCACTTCAAAAATATGAAACAATAGTGTAAGGTTGCATACAATCCAAGAAATAGATGCAGACATGTTTACATAATCGGGTCCTCCCTTAGCTCATTCAGTAAAGGCGCAGCTACCAAGCAACACCATGCTGGAGGTGGCTGGGTTCGATTCCCGGTCTGGACTAAGAATTTTTCGTTAAGAAAAATTTCTCGACTCCCTGGGCATAGCGTATGATTGTACTTGCCATACAATCATACTCATGCAAAAATGGTACCTGGCTTCGAAAGCTCTCAATTAATAACTGTGGAAGTGCATCTAGAACACTAAGTTGAGAGCAAGCAATAAGCTAATTGTGAAAGCAATAAGCTTGAAATGCTAAAAAGAAGAAGAAAGAAAGGTTTACATAATCACACAAATGGCGATAATGACATAACTCGCTCTCTTATAACGTCTTTTTGTTGAAAGAAGTATAATTTTCTTAAAAAAAGTTTACTAACTTTAAGAGACATTCCCAGACATTTCAAATTTTTATCGCAGACATTTGAAAAAAATATCTGGCATCCCTGCCCGAACCGAGTTCAACTGAGTTTGCATGAAAATCATGATTTTTGAGCCGTTAAATGGGAAAACACTTGAGTTTCCAATATTGCAAAATGGCCAATGTGTGGATTTTTTTCTAATACATAAGAAAAGTTAAAATCTACTCTATTCATATCGAACATAATCAGTCATTACCTTTAAGGAGGAGGTGCAACCAGGGCGCGTCGAGTTCACGTCGTTTGCGCATCTTTCTGCCGCCGACTCCGCAGCGGTACCGCGTGCCCACGGATTCCATTTTGAACAGGTAGCGGCTGGCGGCGTTGGTGGTGGTGGGTGGAGGTGGTGCACCGCCCATCGGCACTGAACACGATGCCCAGCCTATATTGAAGGAGGTCAGTAAACTTACAAACAGGCAAAAGCTCTAGCAGCAGCAGCAGCGATGGCAATAAATTAAACTTTGTAATACTGGAAAATTATCCAGCCGCTTGGATTATTATCGAAAAGAACGCGCACACACACAACACACAAACATAGAAAGAGACTGGTGGCCGAGCCAAACGAGCCGGAAAGGCGCTTTTGTAGTTATTCACATGGTTGAAAGCGAAGTTTTCGTTACACTCTTTATCACCGATAGTTTTTCATTGCTGTTTTGTTGTTTGACGGTTGATACCACTGTTTCACTGGTGTGTTTTTCAGACTGTTTCGCAAAAGGAAAATTATTCCAAATGTGTTGGTACATTTCATTAATATGAATCCGAATCATGTTAGTATGTATTTGAAATGCTTCATCAATGCAGAACTGCGCGTACGTAGGTATTTGTGATGGTTTTTATCGTGCGCGTATTATATACGCCAGCGTTTGATTTTTGATTAGCCATTTTTATCAGTTTAAATAAATTAGTCTCCAACACGCAGGGTTGCCACATTATTTTTCGTTCTTTAATTTTTTGCCATAAAAATCTTGTTGGAAAAATCTTAGTTTCAAATCTCTTGTGCTGTAAAAGCAGAATGGAAACTGGCGCCTAACGCTGACACATCTTTTTGAAAACGATGAAGCGCAAATATAAATTTACACATACAAGTATGTATCGAATATAAGCTATCCACATACATTTGCGTTAAATGTTGACTATAGTTGTTTTTACGCTTCTGAACACTGCATGCTGTTCATGACTGTCAGCTTTCTTCTGTTTACTTGTTGTGCGGTTCAACTTTAAAAGCCAGCGTCATAACAGCATGAAGTGAAAATTAAGGTTCTGGACACATGGCTAAGGAGAAGGGTATTAATATGCGAAAATTATAAGTATCAACGTCATGATGGATAAAACCATCATTAACAAGTCAGAACACCATTTTTGATGAGCTACCAGGAAGAGGCAGAAAACCGTTCTTCCAACCCGAAACTGGAGCAGTAGGGCACCTAATCATGAAGAACAAACCATCGTCATCACGTGATTTGGACAAAAAGCAAGGACCGATGTCGAATGATCCAGTATCAAGAGGCGAACCACCTGAAGACCACAAGGTTTGGGTGCTCGAAACAAAGTGCAGAACAGAAGTTGGGGTACGAGCAGCAACAAGGCCTGGAAACTGTCATGTCTTTTTGCAGCGTCCGGATGCATGCGTTTTCATGGACGATGAGACCTGCGTAAAGGAGGACTCAAAAACCCTTCCAGGTCCACAATACTTCGCTACTGCCGTCGTTGGGGAGGATGTGAGCGATGCGGACAGGTCGATTCAAGTGGAAATCTGGTCGAAAGGTACTGGTACATGGCAAGCAATAAGGTGTCTCTGTCGGATGTCAACCATTTTTTACACTAATGAACTATTAGCAGAAACTATCGATTCAAGTGTCTCCAGAAGAGATTGTTGCCTTTATATAGCTACAGCATAATTCCACTGCTTTACGGATTTAGCGTCGGCTCACTATCTTCGCTCCAGGCGTTGTGCTAAGTCAAAATTTTAAAGAATTTGCAAACCACTATGAATCTTGAAATTCAGAATTGCAACAAATGATCTTAGATTTCTCCAACAAACCAGGATTTTCCAAAAACTCCTTCATAATCTCATTGGATCCTTCCTATCATGGTCCTTCCATATCTTCTTCAGAATCACAAAACTTTACAAGTTCAGCTAAAATCCAGCCCACATTAATCCGACACCTTCAAATCATTGTAACTTTTAAAATATTGCACGCAGGAATGAAAAATTGTACTGTGGTATAGCTGAGAGTCTATGATGAAAAAGACTAAGTGATTGATGTTTACATTTCACGTTTAGTATTCAAGATGGCGACGAAAGAAAAAACAAGTACGCGAACGAATTTGAACGGGCGTACGGCAAATCCTGACTTGTCAATATTGACCTTAGTAAAACATTGATTTTGCCTAAACCACTTCAGAAACATGCTCAAATTTCATTTTCGAACGTTTGACGGTGGGAGAGGAAGTCCAGAAGTGAAAATACGATGCTTGATCCTGTCATGGACCGGAAAGGTGAGAAGGATATTAACTAAAAACCCAAATCTCTCCATATCTGAATTGGTGGCTCGTAAAATAGGGATGACGCTCTATGTACATTCAAAAATCAAACGACGTTTGGGACTTGAGTCAAGCAAAGTAAAAACAGTTCCAAATCGCAAACTAAAAACAGAACTTGGCAGCAAATCACTAAATGATGTTGTATCATAATATTTGATGAAGCTTGGGCGTTGTTATGGACTAATGTTCTATGTCCTGGAGGATTTCGTTAGCCCAGGGCTGCTTTTATTCATTCTCGTTATGTCAGAGTGCCACAGCTGAGCATTTCAGAACGCAGAAGACATCGAAATTTCAAAAATACCTTGTGTGCGCGCAATTTGCACGTGTGGCAAAAAGACTAAATCTCTCGTCACTACAGGCATAATCAACAAAGATCAGTCAGAAAGATATTCGCAGAAGCAATTGCTACCCTTTATCAAAAGTCACAAAGAAAAACCTTTGTTCTCGCCTGATTCAAGACGCACACTATGCCATGTCCTGATGGAGCGGTACCAACTAAATCAAATGAACATTGTACCAAAAACCTCAAACCCGTCAAATTGCCCAGAGCTACGACCAATCGAGAGATATTGGGCTCTGATGAAGGGAAGCTTTCTGGAAAGAAGCAAGGAATCAAAGACATCAAACACTTCCAGCAAATTTGGACAAAGACGGCTTCTACGATTTCTGAAGAGTCTGTACAAACCCTAATGGACGGAGTTAAGCGCAAAGTTCGAAAATTTTATGCAAATACCGAATAACTATGTTTTGTCTTCACGAATTGTTAAAACACATCCCATGACTAAATCTGAACTAAACAACTAAGACGACAATATAATACGAAATGTATGTTTTGAGGTGTCTGAATTATTGCGGGTACAGACCTTAATTTTCAAACATCTCAAAAATCTTGGTTGATTTCAGAAATCTGTAATCTCAATGTAAAGATATCTGTGTGAAAAAAATGAAAAAAAATCTGTGTACATCCAGACTTCTCTCTTCGTACTTCCTAAAGCCCTTCCTGGGCCCCAACATTACACGGCTGTCGTATGAGAGGACGTAAAGATTGGACTCGGAAAAAATGCGGCACTTTGTTTTGGGTGTAACTTTTTATCTCGTGGGTAAAAATTATTGAAATTTTGGGTAATGCTAGTTTAGAGTGTTATGTTTATGTGTACAAAATCGCGATTTGTCAAGTAGTTTTCAAGATGCATTCCAAACAAGAAGAGCTACGCTAGCAAATTTTGGGCGCGGTGATCGATAATCCTGGTCAGTCGCACAGATGGATCGGCAAAAGGCTTGGAATCCACCATTCCACCGTGTCCCGCGTTGTGACGATGTTCCATGAGACGAAGACCATCGAGCGACGCGCTGGAAGCGGCCGCAAACCGAAAACGGAATACCCAGAGCAGGCGCGGAAGATAAGGCAGTACTTAAAGAATAACCCAAACCTTTCCACCCGAGACGTGGCCAAAAAGGTCAATTCGTCGAAGTGGTTCGTCCAGCAGACCATGAAGCGGGCTGGGCTACGTGTTTTTAAGGTCAGGAAGGCGCCAAACCGGACTGACAAGCAAAACATGGTGGCCAAATTGCGTGCGCGGAAGCTGCACCGTGAGTAGCTGGTCAAGCCAGGCTGTCTCGTCATGGACGACGAGACATATATCAAGGCGGACACCAAACAAATCCCCGGCCTCGAGTTTTTTGTCGGTACGTCCCGCATGGAGGTTCCGGAAAAGTTCCGGAAGAGAAAGATGGACAAATTCGCGAAGAAGTACATGTTGTGGCAGGCGATCGTTACAACCGGCACCATAAACGGGCAGATTTATCGAGAGGAATGCTTGCAGAAGCGCTTGCTGCCCTTCCTCCGCTCTCACCCTGGTCCCACGCTGTTCTGGTTGGATCTCGCTTCGTGCCATTACGCCAAGCCTGTAATGGATTGGTACGAAGCGAAGGGCGTTAATGTTGTCCCGAAGGAGGCGAACCCGCCAAATACACCAGAACTTCGTCCGATCGAAAAGTTTTGGGCGATAATGAAGAAAAGCGAAAAAACATTCAAAACCGATGAAGCTTTGAAGAAAAACTGGGAGAAATGGTGTAAGGAAGATGGACAAAGCCTCGCCCAAGATCTAATGAGCAGTGTTAAGAGAAATGTACGAGCATTCAGCTTGGGGGAGGAAATTCAATAAATAAGTTATGCCAAAACATAGCTAATATATAGTTATTTAATCCCTGAAAATTTGAAAAGTATCCGATTTAAAATGCATTTTCGGTGATCATTTTTGTGTGTCTCATTTTTTCCGAGTCCAGTCTTTAAGCGATGAGGACAGGAAACGTGGAGAAACTTGACGAAAACGTTCTGGAATATTTTCCTGCGGTTTGAAGTCTATCGGCTAATACACTACCCAGAAAAGATTGCTACCTTTATGTGAGAAGCGTGTAGTTCTACACACAGAAAAAAAGCGTTCCTGAAAACGAAAACGGATCGTGAACAAGTTCACGTTTTCAGGATTTTTCCCTTTAAACATCGTTTAGTGATCGATCGAAAAATCAAAAAAGCGTGAATTCGGTCTTCACAACGTGCAGCTTTAATCTCGTAAAATAAAGGATCAATAGTTTGATTGAATGAAACATCTTTTTTAAATGTTTCGCGAGAATAATATGTGGATAACTTATTTTCGATACAGTCCTTTTTACTCCCTTAGGTGACGGCTGGCAACAGTGGGACTCGAAAGGATGACGGTGCTTGAACATTTCCCAAAACTCAATATCCGATTCTCAGATATGTTGTCTGTTTTCCGGTATTTCACAAGGTTAGGAGGATGGGGCTAAAAGAGTTGGTAGGGTTGCGTCACTGTCAATCCTGATTGATTATTTGTTACATTATGGTCTCTGTTCAAATGTTACAATATGTGATGTTTGATTTTGATTACGAATATAATGTATAGGATAAATTTGTTTCTGTAAATTTATCTAACACCAAAGATAATGTAATTCAAAAAAGAAAACTCATTCACAGCTACAATGCTTACGGTGGTCAGCTAGAATAGAGAAATACAAAAGAGGACGTCTTTCAAGAAGCGATAGCCTGTCCTTCAAGGATAGCCTATCACTCACTCACACTCACTGTGTTGAGTCAACCAACATAATTAATTTTCTCGATTACTTCTTTTGCCATGGGGATGCTCGCTTTTTCCTGACACTGATGTTAGTCCGATTAAAAACTGACTATGAAAAACGTCTGATCACCGATTAACAATGTGGTTTCAGCTTTCAATTCCCAGATACGGTTAACTCAGAACTCATAATTCATAAACACCACTTAATCCCAAAACAGCAGACAAACTTATTTCCCATGAAAGTTCGGAACTATAGCTTACCATCACTCTCGAAGTGTCAATCTCACCCCAAGGCGCTCGTTTGGTGCAAGTCATTTATACTTTCTTCAATATTAGATGAAGCTCAGCCAGTCTATATGGGATACTGTGTGGGATGGGCGACCACCGCAAATCGCCCTGGGGTCATTTGTCATCAACTCACACAATCGTTCGCATGTGCCATAGCGTAGCGGAGGCGGAACCAAACAAAAAATGAAAAGTGCCTTTTTCATCTAATTAAAAAATTCTATAATGGCGTCATTTATGTCGTTTCCATGTGCGATATAAAAAAAAGAGAGTAAAGTTTGTGTTCGAAAAGCTTTATTTGCGGCGATGGCGAAAAATTCAATTCCCAGTGTGTGCACAGCTTTTGTAACAATAGCAACTTACGACTTAGGATTTAATGAGAGCAGTTCCAGGCCAAATGGCGAAGTAAAGGTACGAATATTTTCGACTTGCATTTCAGTGAAATATTCAATTATTCATTCATTTCATGCATAAAAGTGTTTCTGCACAATTCTAAAGCGCAACCCCTAAGGGCAGCACCTAAGCTGTCATTTGGTTGGAGTTTTATTGTTAATGTTGTGCCATGGCATTGCAGTGTACCTATTTCAATATTGAGTATTAAAAAAAGAAATAATGATATTTTTACAGTTGAATTGTTGAATCCTGACGAACAGTATTCGCCTGTTAAACCTTTTGTCCAGCAACCCGTAGTACCTTCAGTACTGGACGAAATAAAGTACGCACTTCTAGTATTTTCAAACATTCTTAGTTTTTTTAAATTTTTTTTTAATAAAGACTGTGCTCGAATAAAATGAGACACAATTATAGGGTGTCTCACATCAAATTGCATCACGGCCGAAGAAAACTACCTAGGACCGATCCTTTTCAAACTTCTAGACAATTAAATATAACCCATGAGTAAGTTTTTGGCATATTGATTTCATTAATCTTCAATACCATTACCGTGCGCTCGCACCTTACGCTTAACTCCACTCATTATGTTCTGTACAACATCTGGCTGCAGCGTCTTCTGTATGGAAACCCACTTTTTCTTCATGTCTTTTTCAGATTTGACCTTCCTGGGATGCTTCCGTAGTACCGGCTTCGTAATAGTCCAGTATTTTTCGATGGGCGATGGGAGGAAGGGTTCATGTCCTTGGGTACGAAAGTGCCCCTGTTGGCTTCAGGACAACATTTGAATAGTGGCACGAAGCTAGAAGATCGTAGGGCCCTCGTGATGCTTCAACAGAGGAAGCAGACGCTTCTGTAGACACTCACTAGAGGTAGATCGCCCCGTTTACATTCCCGGTTGTCACGAACGGCGCACTCCGTTTGCCACATGAGCAGATCGTTTGCCGAATCATGTATTTCTTGGCAAACATTGAAAGTTTCTGCTTCCTTCCTTCCTCCGAAACATCAAACTTGTGGTGGGCGGTGAAGAAAAGACGAAACTCTCATCATCCATGATGAGACAATGAGGCTTCGTCAGTATCTGGGTGTATAGTTCCCGGACCTACGACTTTTCCAGCGTATTTTGACGTTTGTCACGATTTGGAGCCTTCTGAACTTTGTACGTATGCAGTCCCTCCCGGTTCTTGACTTTCTGAATGGAAAACTTGGACAGATTCAACTCTTTGGCCACATCCGATTTCGATTTTTTCATGCCAGTAATCAACCAAACAGGACACCGAAGCAGCCTTTAGTGGCCAAAAGACGTGACCGGAAGTTGTACAATGAGGTTCTTACATAGCACGAAGAATGCATCCTCATGGACGACGAAACGTATGGGTGGTTTCCCGGACAAAAGTTCTATCGAAAAGGTGTCCAAAATATGATTCTATAACTATAACTATAACTATAACTGAAAAGTGTTTATGTGAAGGCAATTTCATAACAAAGCGCGTAAATGTTCAAAAATTACACACTTTTAGAGGTTGTTGGAACATACTTTCAGAGGTTGTTGGAACCGGTCAAACGGTCAAGAAGTACCAGTTCAAGATGGAATGCGGAAGCGTCAGTCGAGACCGACCAGGCCTAAGTAGCAGGTAATGACAGGCAATCAAGAAAGTGTTGGTGTAAACATCCTTTTGGTGAAGCGCTACATCGTGGTCATAATTGACGCCAGCCGGCAACTACTGGAAGGGGACCGGGTACTTTACCTCTCCAACTAAGGAGGTAAGCGTTGATGTCAAATGTATCATGTCTTCGAAGAAGGTCCTTCTGAGGCTGACTATCAGCGCGTAGGGAATGCGCAAGCTTCGTTCGGGGCTTGCGGTGAATGGGTAAATATACAGTACCTGCCGGACGTTGCCGCCTTCATCAAGAGTATTACGCAAAAGAACATGTGGTCTTTTTTGCCGAGAGATCTCTGGAGCAGAACTTCTTGCCATGTTGGATTCTGAAATGGCATCACTCATGAATTTTTGGTCTCTACACGTCGTTTCCATTACGGAAATATCGTTGTTATATGGTATGAAGCTTTACAATTAACAGTTTATCTAAAGATTATGGCAGTTATTTAGGATTATTTGTTCAAAATTTTTCATAACAGATCCGCATATTGCATAGTCAGCAAAGACATTTGGGTAACTTTTGATTACATCAAATAAAACGTTTCAAATTTATCATGCGACGTCGAAAACCGCATGAGGATTCGATAATAAGATCAATGGTAGGCATACTGGGGGCCCAGGAGAACAGTGACCACATCAAGACATGTTGCGGATACCTCCGGAGAAGTGGCCAGTTTTTAATCTGGACCAAAATAAACCATGCGATACCTCAAATTGTATAAGAATTCAAAACTAAATGCAATGGTAGTGACATCAAGTGCCCAGAACCACGTTGGTCAGGTCCGGACATGTAACGGGTGTCCACTAAATAATGAGAACGAAAAGAATGGGTCAGGAAAAAAATACCAGTGAAGTTTTGTTCAAACTGATTTATTTTATTAAAAGGGTCAACTTAAATCTTCAAACTAAGTTTAGTGAATATTGTCATATGGTCCGTGGTCCGCCGTGCGGCGCAGCTTAGTCGTTATGCTGGAACATGACCGTTGGACGGCAGCCACATCGATTTTTCGGATGCAGCTTTTGATCCTGTTGGTAAGTTGCTTGGTGTTCTTGGCCTTCCAATTATCCTTGTATACCATGGAGCTCAAAAGACCGAAGAAATCCTCGATAGGACGGCACTGTGGCAAATTTGTCGGATTCCGGTCTTTTGGGACATATGGTATATTTTGGCTCTCCAAAAACGTTAGCGTTTTTTTGCGTAGTGCGATGATGCTTTGTCCGGCCAAAACACGTATTTGCCATCCGAGTGATGTTGTTTTAAGAAATGGGATGAGTATTTTCTGCAAACACTCTCTTTGGTACACCTCCTGGTTGATGGCCAAACCGCTTGGTTTGAACCACGGCTTCGAAATACCCTTATCGGATATTACGATGAATAACATAACCTTCGATTCAAATTTGTGCTTGAACTTATACATTACTTTTGGAGGAGTAGTAGATTTGTCCTTAGTGTAGAATCGGTCGTTTCCCGGTATCTGAGACTTCGAAAGAGGAAAGTAGCTTTCGTCGTCCAGAACGAAAGATTTTCCGCCGTAATTCCGAGTCATCCAGCGGCATTGGGATTTCACGGTTTGAATCTGCTCATCTGTGTACTCTGGGGATCTGGTTTTCTTTCTACACACTATTCCTTCTTTTTTTAGCGTCTTGCAGATGAGTGACTTCGAACAATGGAACTTTCGGGCTGCTTCCCGTTGACTTACCGAATCCTTGTTGTTGAACATGCTGCGCAGCGAGCAGGAGCGTTTTCTCATTCATTATTTTCGCTGGACGGCCGCAACCTTTCTTCCGGGTTACTCTCATGCATGCCAGGATACGGTATACGGTGGATACCGGAACTTTTTCACGACAAAAATGGTCCACCGTGTATTTTTTCCACGATCTTCGTTCGCTTGAAAGAATTGTACAACGCGCGCGCGCAGTTCTTCCTGTTTCGACGGCATGCTGAACACGACTGAACATGTTAGAGTGAAATAAGAGTGTATGAAAATTTTCTGGAGAGTGCAACGATTCATTCATCTAAAGTGATATTTCTATGCGGCCGTTTTTGTTCTGATGGAAAAGTATTGAAATCATTCTCATTTTTTAGTGGACACCCGTTAGAGTTGGGAAAGTGGCCAATTTTATACATGGTCCAAAACATATCATGTTTTATATCTCATATAAAATCAAAAATAGTCGCGGCATCAAGTGCCCATAACCACTCCTGAATTATGAATCGCCTGAATCAGCATCAAGCAATTATAAAAAAATAATACGTAAGATGCGTCAGATCTCACCATTGGTGGATGAAATCAGGTTTTTTAATTCTCATGTATTGTGATATTTGTAATGACTTCCCTGGATACCTGGAATATGTCTAGACCTCAATATTTTTTTTCATTTGGTGATAGTTGAATCCAATTCGTATGACCGATACCATAACTACTGAATGTTAATAACTAACTATATGATTATATACTTTTCATTTGACAGCTATTGCGTCCAATTCTTAATTCCTGAAAAACAGGTTCGCTGAATCATTGTCAAATCATATCTACGGAACTGTTCTAAAACCTTTTAATAGGGTTCTATCGGCCCATCATATGTACTTTTCATATAGATAGTTAGATAGATCGACAGAGTTCCTAAAATATAAGTTTTTCGGAATGTTGTCCTTCACCCATTCTAGAAATATTAAATAGGCTCTATGGAACCTTTCTTTCATTTCACGGTTTTTGTGTTTAATTCTGTAAAGCGGTTACCAAGATATACGACTTAGATCTTGAAATTCGTGTTTTTCGGAACATCTTTCAGCCACATCTCCGAGTCCAGATAGCCAATTCCAGAAACATTTAGTAAAGTTCTAAGGGACTACAATATCTTTCGATGGTTGTTTGCACCCAAATCGGACCTGTGCTTGCTGAGAAACAGGGATTAGTACCCAAAATCCGCAAAATCCGAGTATTTTTGGAAACTGTTCCGGCATTTCTACAAAACCGAATATTTGAGTCCAAAACACTTCAATAGCATTCAAAGAGACCATAATACCTCTTATTTGGCGCTCAATTCCGTTAAGTGGTTGCTGAGAAACATGAATAAGTACATTAATTGTTATGTTATGTATTCTCCGTGCGAGGAGTAACGATTATGATGTAGAAGGAGATGTTCGCTCATCACCATGAGGCACAAGAGTGAACAACAATGTTTTTGGCTAGAATGGAAGATGTGAAGAGAAAGTGTTGAAAGTTCCGCCAGAGTGCGGCAGGTAGGAAAATTAACAGATGTTTTTAAAAATTGAGCGAAAGGGCATGTATCCAATGGTACTCGAACCATGGACGTCAATCTTTCCTAACATCCCACTGTGGGGTAGGTTGTAGCGACGTCAGTCGTTGCGAATCAAAACAAACCCAAAAAGGAGAGAGTTCTTCTCCCATGTGCGCATCAGTAAACAGAGTGCACACAATAGATCGCTAAGAATAAACTATACAAGCCACAGTGGTACATGAGCGTCTTTCCGTGCGTCAATTTTTGCCTGTTGAAGTGGCGGACTTGTTCCGTCGCTACAACCTACCCCGCTGTGGGATGTTAGGCAAAGATTGACGTCCATGGTTCGAGTACCATTGGATACATGCCCTTTCGCTCAATTTTCAAAAACATCTGTTAATTTTCCTACCTGCCGCACTCTGGCGGAACTTTCAACACTTTCTCTTCACATCTTTCATTCTAGCCAAAAACATTGTTGTTCACTCTTGGTGCCTCATGGTGATGAGCGAACATCTCCTTCTACATCATGAATAAGTAATCAAAATCCGTGCATTTTCGGAACTTGTTCCGTCAATATCTCCAAATCGACATCGTCCGTTTGTACATCCGAAAAAGTTACAGTTTCAATTGTAGATCCTAAGTTATGCACTAATGAACAGTCTGGTATGACCCAGAACATCCCAGATTTCATCATAATGTCGGTTGACCCTCCAGAAGATCCGTTGAACATGGTTGAATATATATCGTAAATTTTACTAGCCAAAAAAACTCTAGTTACATCTGTAGATTCCAAGTTCTGAGGTCCAGAACTGTTTGGATGACCAAGAACATCCTAGATTAAGTAATCATGTATGTTGACCTTCCAGAGGACTCAATTAACATGGTCGTAAGAATGTCGGACGACAGCCCTGAGAAAATGGTTCTCGAAAACGAACCGACAAGTACAAGAAGAAGAAGCGCGCAACGAGCAAGGTGGATCGATCAAGTAGAAGGTGACCTGCGGACCCTCCGCAGACAGCAAAGCTGGCGAGTGACAGCCATGGACCGAATAGAATGGAGACAACTTCTGTGTACAGCAGAGGCCACGCCGACCTTAGTCTGATTGGTAGGGTAAGGTAAGGTCGACTGGGATTGAACCCAGACCCACTGGGGTGCCAAGTAGTAGTCACGTCTACCACTACACCACCGATGCCGGTCTTATGTTTTAGGCACAAAAAGTGGATATTTGACACACTGTGCATAGTAATTTAAAAAATGTCTATAAACAATGATAAACTCTTTAAAATAATTAATATGACGAGTGATGTAATCGTCTTTGCAGTAAATTTTATGTTCTTTTTTATGTATTGTTAAATTCTGATTTAAATCCCTAAATAATAAATACCCTAGTAGCGCACTTGCCAATTGGTTGAGGTAGGAGAATTAAGACACAATTAAGTTACAATCAGGTAGCTGCAACCATTTTTGACCATTGTGTGCTGTCACAAGCAACGTTAGGTTCAAAATGCTGAATTAACAACAGCTTCTAGAATATATTTGGTAACCTCAAATGTAAGTCCATGTTTCTTTGAAAAATAGCCACTAGACTGAATATTGGGATTTGAAAGAAACAAACAAAAAAAGCAGGAACGAGTGTCGGAATGATCTAGCGTATCAAGAGGCGAAACCACCTGAAGACCTACAAGAAGCAGAAAATCTCGAAACAAAGTGCAGAACAGAAGAAGCGAGCAGCAACAAGGGCCCGGAAATTGTATTCGCGTCTTTTGCAGCGTCCGGATGCATGCGTTTTGATGGACGATGAGACCTATGTAAAGGAGGACTCAAAAACCCTTCCAGGTCCACAATACTTTACTGCCGTCGTTGGGGAGGATGTGAGAGATGCGGACAGGTCGATTCAAGTGGAGAAATTCTGTCGAAAGGTACTGGTATGGCAAGCAATATGTTCCTGTGGTTTGAAGTCAACCATTTTTTACACTACCGGAACTATAAATGCGGAAATCTATCGATCTGAGTGTCTCCAGAAGTGATTGTTGCCTTTATATAAGAAGCATAGTACACCTCCACTGTTTTGGCCGGATTTAGCGTCGGTTCACTATTCCAAAACCACTCTCAGCTTGGCTTGCGGAAAAGGGTATAGATTTCGTTGAGGAAAATATCAATCCACCAAATTGCCCTCAGCTTCGACCCATCGAACGTTACTGGGCAATCGTGAAGAGGGTCTTCAAGAAGACTGGTAAGGCAGCTAGGAACATGCAGGAAATCAAAAAAATTTGGGCTCAAGCGTCCAAAAAATGCAATGCAACACTTGTCCGGAACTGGATGAAGAGCATTCGATCCAAAGTTCGGAAATTCGTGAAGGAATAACTTAAATTTCATCCGGTCTTCATTCTGTTCAAGTTTAACCTCGTACAATAAAGGATCAATTTTTTGTATGAATAAAATATCGGTTTTCAACATAATTTGAAAGAAAGTTTGTGGATAGCTTATTTTCGATACACTCCTTATGTCTGTTCAAACATTGAAAGTTTGTCAGAGAAAGTCTGGTGCTAAATGTGAACACAAATGAAATAATCAACAACAACCCCAACTAGTTGAAAACTTATCTTTCTTCTACCTATACGGATTCCTGTTTTACGCTGCCAATCAACTTTACAGTAGGCGACCCGACTGTATTTTGCATTACTTTCAAACAAGCTAGAATAAATTGAAACTTAATTGAAACATTTCTAAAAAAACTTTCCCATTTGCCAGAAGCCTACATTTGAAAGCGATCCAATTCCGAAAATTCATGAAATATGAATTTCCCATTACCATCTAATGGCTAAAGCAAATCAGTGAACTCAACATGTTTTGTTCCGAACAGTTGAAAACGAAGCAAATGAAATTGAGATATTCTATCAAACCTCGATCAGCCAAACCAGCGTTCTCGGTATTTTGTAACACATTCACTGGCGTAGTACAAATAACTTTCTTTGAAGTTTAGCCACCTCCATCCTCATTTCCACCAAACATCCAAAGACTCACAAAAACCGCCCCGTACAGCTAAAAGGAAACGACAACCCATTAACCCTTATCAGATTGAGTGTAGCACCTACCCGGCGTCACCTACGCCGGTCGGAATTGAAAATTCCTGTCCCGTTTGGTGTTACACTTACCGCTTCGTTACTGGAAAATATTTACTTCTTTGGTGGCTGAACGTCTTCGCCAAATAAAATGCACCAAATACCTTTCTTAAACCAGTTGTCGTACAAAATAAATTCAACACTCCTGTTTAAGGTTATTTCACTCAACGAGCCAATTTTCTTCCAATCGTATAATCAACATTCAGAACAGCAGTAGGAATCAAACGAAAGTAAACTACCCGTGCTGTTTTCCTGGTGTTTTTGCTTGTTCTCCCCACGTTTCCATATTCTCTCGGCACTGCCTACTCAGTTGCAGTCGGCTGCATTCCCAAATCTCGTTGATAATTTCTCGCGTGACATTTCAAAAAGACCTGTATCCGTTGAGAGATGTTCGAAGTCAATTTTTTCTCTTTTTATCACGGCTAAATTAAATTTGTGGCTCTGACCACAGCTAAGGTCGAAAGCAGACTTTGGTAGTTTCCACCTTGAATAATAAATTCCATGGAAAATGCCTTTGCGTTCTTCCAAGATGCGAAAGTCGAAGAAGAGAATCGATCAACGAATATATGTATTCCCTTTTCAAATGATGCGCGAGATTTTTCTTTCAGGATCTCACAGCCGTAGACCGATAAACTAAAGTTTTAGGAAGGAAAACGGAAAATTCATGTCCGAACAACCTTGAACTTTGCGCGTAGGAGGGAACAAAAACCAAGTTGTTCCAGGCTAAAACGAAGCGTATAAAATAAAAAAGATTTGTAGCTTCGCTACACGTAAATGCCAGCCAAGTAGAACTCATCATTGGTGTTGAAAATTTCGGTGGAAAACGGAACCATTGGTAACACGAGTTGGCATTTAAATGGGAAATGATTTACGGAAACCAAGTCTGGCAGAATTATGACGACCTAATGGAAGCATAAATTACGATTAATGTTTAATGACTTGTAGGCAACTGCGTTCCGTTCCGGGAGGTCGTTTTCCCACTCTTTTGTGAGATTTTGTTTTCGAGGAAAATATTATTCAACTTCCTGTCGGATTTTATCTACGATGTTTAGCTAATAAAGTAAAAGGGGTATTGACTCTACGTGACTAGGGTTTTTGGATTTTCTTTGACACTTGAAAATAAATAGTAATAGTGTTTCGGAGCCGGGTCTGGGCTTACTAATCACAACTAATGCTTTACCTTCTTTTTATCGAAAGGATTTTGTTGTACTATAACTGAATTCCAAATTTATTTACGTTTTTATTTGTACATTTGGATTAATTTATATTCTTTTGATTCGTGCGCTCATTTTTGAGTTTTAGATCGAAGGTTGTAAAGATAAATTACTTTCACACTAGAGGATATCATATTGTAGCTCTTGTACTTCAGTATCGTATCAAACGTTCAATTTAATTGATAACGTTGAGACCCCCAGATAAATTTTCCGGCACTAGTTTTTTTTGTCGATTAGGTGAATGTAGTTTTCTATCCTATTAATTGTTAAATATTTAATTTTATTGCTTTTATGATGTAGAGAAGATGTTCATAGATTAATCTCATCACTCCTAAATCATCGTACTGGGGGCGAGGGGGCGACCCCGGCGTAGTGGTTAACATCCATACCTCTCACGCCAAAGTCACGAGTTCGAATCTCACCCCCGGACAAGTTACGAAAGTACCTAAAAAGGTATTTGAATGACTACGACGGGAGATGAACCAGCCCAGGGCTGAAAATCTCGATAATAGAGGGAAAAAACATAAAAATAATCATCGTACTCGAAATCAGAGTTACGCACCAGTGGGTTTTGTATGTGTGTTGTTTGTCATTATTATTTAACGAAACCAATCATTATTACACTGAAACAAATGTTGCAGTAAAAACTACCATTTCACCCGACTATGTCTATGTTAGAAACTTCCATGAAATTCCAGTCAAATTTACTACGTTTATGGTACCGCTTTCAACATTTGTGGTATATTTGACAGACCTCCTGTTGATATCAACCCCATCATGGTTGATATAATTGCAGGCATGGTCAAATCTAACGCATTTATAGTCAGGTGAAAATTGTTGGTGTTTGCGCTTAATCAAATATACTATATTAACAATATGAGTCACTTTCCTTTTTCCTCATATTCATGTCAGACTACCCATGTAGCGCTGCCAACAGAACCATCTGGTGATTAAAAAAGCAATCAAAATATATTTTACGTCTCAATTTGATTAATTCATTTTACCGTGTTTCCACAGTAAAACTAATATACTCTATTTTTTGGTATTGTTTGCTCACAAAGAGAAAAGTTTGATAGTCATTTTACCATCATTGGAGATTAGGATAACTAGGGCAGAATAACGATTTTCAACCGACTCTAATCATGGTCAAAATGACCATTCAAAATAGTTGATTCAACATTTACTATGTTGTCAGAATAGTCCCTGTAACCAGAAACATAGTCAATAATGTGATGGTGAAAAAATGTCTCCGACCATGGTAATTATAATCATTATATGATATAGCCATCTTGACCATAATTTAATTGTCGGTACAACCATATAATTTTTCTCAGAGCACTTGTAAGAATAACGGAAATTCGTCAAAGTGTGCTGTTTTTACTCCTAGAAGAGAATTATTTTTCCCCATTTCACTGAAGCAAATACATATAACCTTATTTTTAAATCAAGATGATAATTGCGTTATGCAGTTTTAAATGTCGACGTCAATATTACACACTTAGAAAATTTTACAGTATTCGTTAATTTTTCACCGAACTTTCAACAGCTGAACGTTCGGTAATCCGATTTACCGGATTTCTGTAAATGATTACCAAACGTTCGGCTGTTGAAAGTTTGGTAAAAAATTACCAAATACTTTAAGATTTTCTAAGTGTGCACCAGCAACACCTTAACCGCATTTTAAACTTCTTTTGTAGACATTAAACAAAAATATTTTCTCACTTATGACTTTGTCACGGGTGTACAAACTACGCATTTTTAACATTATAAAAATGACATTTTGGTTGTTGGCCAAATTTGGATTTTTCAGATATAATCCTGAATGGGTTGTAGAGTATTCTTTATATATCTAGTAACCTAACGTCCGTGCTCCATCACAATATTTTCTATTGTGATGTGTCCAACTCAATGCACTGTGGTCCAGAATACGAATTTACGAGGAAACATGCTCCCAGCGCCTAAACTTGAAACTTTCCAGCAAAGTGATGTTCTACAACATGGTTTGTTTTACTAAGACCCATTTTGTGATGTTAATTAAAATTAGGGTGGTCCCCATTTTCACGGAATTACAAAAACTAACTTTTTTATTTGCAGAAGTAGACGTTTACACTGTTGAGCAAAGTTGTAGCGCAGAAAATTTCATGGAATTTTCATATATAATTTTTTGTAGCTTGAAAATTGACCGATTTAGAGCAATTTTCCCTCATCAACATAGGGTGTAATAGAAAAAAAAAGATTTTTTGCCCTAACTTTTTTATTTCAATTCCCGCCGTAAAGTTGTGTTGAGACGAGTTTTACAACTTTTAAAGACGACGCGTACTTTGGAATACAAATTTTGCCGTTAGTTTCAACTAATCAATAGTTATTGAAGTTTTTTACAAAAAATACGCCTTTTTCAAATGTTGATTTCTATGATTGGGGCAAACGCAAAAAAAAAATAAAGACGTTATTTCAAAGAAAAAATTTGTATTGTTTAACATATGTGAAAACTAGAGATATGTTATTTCTATATCTTGAAAAAAATACATTTGAATCTGGGATGGCTTTATAAGAAAAACTTCAATAACTGTTGATTGGTTAAAGCAAGCGGCAAAATTATTAAATCAAAATACGCGCCTTTAATAGCTCTACAACTCGTCGGAGCAAAATTTTACGATGGAAATTGAAATAAAAAAGCTAGGGCAGAAAAAACATTTTTTATGGTACACCCTAAGTTGACGAGGGAAAAGTTGCTCTAAATCAGTCAATTTTTAACTTTAAAAAATATGGTGGTGAAACTTGAAATAAAAACGAAGGCCCATTTTTTTATGTTGATTAAAATTAGGATGGTCCCCATTTTCAGGGAAATACAAAAACTAACTTTTTTATTTGCAGAAATAGACGTTTATATTCTTGAACAAAGTTGTAGCGCAAAAAATTTCATGGAATTTTTACATATAAATTTTTTTTGTAGCTTAAAAATTGACCGATTTAGAGCAACTTTTCCCTCGTCAACTTAGGGTGTACCATAAAAAATGTTTTTTTGCCCTAGCTTTTTTATTTCAATTTCCATCGTAAAATTTTGCTCCGACGAGTTGTAGAGCTATTAAAGGCGCGTATTTTGATTTAATAATTTTGCCGCTTGCTTTAACCAATCAATAGTTATTGAAGTTTTTCTTATAAAACCATCCCAGATTCAAATATAATTTTTTCAAGATACAGAAATAACATATCTCTAGTTTTCACATATGTTAAACAATACAATTTTTTTCTTTGAAACAACGTCTTTATTTTTTTTTTGCGTTTGCCCCAATCATAGAAATCAACATTTGAAAAAGGCGTATTTTTTGTAGAAAAACTTCAATAACTATTGATTGGTTGAAACTAGCGGCAAAATTTGTATTCCAAAGTACGCGTCTTTAAAAGTTGTAAAACTCGTCTCAACACAACTTTTTTTGCCCAAAATATTGGCGCTAAATATTGGCCAACGTGCTTTCGCACATTTGTTTGAGGATTTGTTAAGTTACACAGGTTTCCAAATCCAAAGTTCGGATGCCGTATTGCGTCGCTACCCAGACTTTTTGTTCATGAATCAGGACACTTTTCAAATCACAAACTAGCATGCAGTTGTGAGTTTGTAAATTTGTCATAATAACGTATTAGCGATAAATCTGAGAGGGTTGATCCATCGACTAAGATCATCAGATATAGCTCGAAAGAGCTTCATCTCAATTAACAACTAAGTATTGTAGTCGTTTATTCAATAAAAAGTTCTCACTATTCTTATTTAATGCTCATTTCAGCCAATGGTGCCCAACACATAGTTGTAATCAACCATCGACAACCCGCAACAATATTTTCAGAGAAATGGCTATGCTCTTCGAACATCCGGGGGACTACAGGGATTCTATTTACTTGTAGCTTTGTCCTTAATTTTCAGGCAGCAAATAATTTATTTGTTAAATACTAATATCTCTATATTTTTAAAAGCTTTTGAGGTAGTGGTGCTTTGGTTGGGTATGGAGATGAATTGGTGTACCAGAGGCTTGACGGACGCCTGTGGAATTGGGTACAGGCGACTCGTGAGGTAGTAAGTGGTAGTAAGTCTATTGCTTCGGTTGCCTATTGTTCGTTGCGAGAGTGATCGAGTGAGCATTAGAAGTCGTGGTTCGCCTGGTAAGATGGGTTAATGGAGAGGTACATATTTAATTGTGATCCAAATTATTCGTTCGCCATGTTCGTCGGGCCACCCTATCTTGGAACAAATAAACCACTGTCCGTACTGTTGGTGTAGATCGGTTCAAGTTGGCTCTCAGGCGTTGAGATGAATTGCCTTGTTTTCCTACTGAAATACCACTATCACATTCTGTGAGTGGCCCCAATGGCATCCTTACTGTTGGTTTAAACCGGTCAAAATCGGCTTTTCAGCATTATTTAAAATCACTTTGTTTTCCCTATGAAAAACCACAATCACTCTTTGTGAGTGGCCCCAATAGCATCCTTACTGTTGGTTTAAATCGGTTCAAATCGGAAATCGCTCCTAATTTTCAAATATTTAACTTGACAGCTTATCGTTAACTAAAACGAACCCTGCTGCTACCCAATCCTGTTATCCAAAATCCCAGTGATTTCTCGTGGAAGTGCAGTGGATTCCGTGGCTTCCAATAAAGCTAGTATCACGTCACCATATTCCTATCCTTTCCTTACTTCACCTGCATTCGGGCGGGGCCGGTGCCGGTATTGCCTTAGTTTGGGATCGCCAGTTTTTACACATTGAAAATGTATGTTAAACCCAAGTCTCTGTGTAATAACAGCTGATCTTGCAACAATGGAGTAGCAACCTCATGCTCATGCTGATGCTCATGCTTTTGAGTGAAATTGAATTACTGTGCTACTGGTTGACACTAAGCGACACAAATTTCCAAATCCAAAATATAGACCAGTTACATTTCTAAACGCACAAAGCTATAGAAGAATCCAAGTTGAAAAAAGAAGAAGACACCGAGTGGTGATAAATCTGACAGCTCCCATGTTAAAGTATAGGACGAACGTTTTAAAATGCTTCTAATAAATTCAAATGAAATTTTAATTAAAAGCGGTTTGTTGTATGATGTAAGACAAATCCTAAACTGCAAAATGGAGGCATTATTTTGATTAATTTTTGGATTTTTCATACATCATACAACAAACTGCTTTTAATTAGAATTTCATTTGAATTTTTTATAAGCATTTTAAAATGTTCGTCCTATACTTTAACATGGGAGCTTTCAGATTTATCACCACTCGGTGTCTTCTTCTTTTTTCAACATGGATTCTTCCATTGGTGGAAACTCCGCCCGTGAAAACAAGAAGATCAGAATCATCCCACGTCACCCGCAACGACGAGGAGCTGAACAAACTTTTCTCCGGTGTGACCCTTTCACATAGTGTCCTGCCAAACGGCCTGCAGCCCAAGAAGGCTGAGAAGAAAATTTCAATTGCTTACCATGTTCCTTTCGTAAACACAGGATCTGCTAAACACTTACAAACACTTTGGACATTCAACAAACAAAATATTATAAACAGTTAATACGAGCCGAACTGCAGTTTCTATAAATTTTCGTGGAGAACCAATAGTAAAGTTTGACACACTAATAGCATAGGGTTTCAAGGTTGTTAAGGTTGAATAGAATATAGAAGAAATTTATCAATTCGATGCCATTAATTTCTTCACATCAACAACCTTTCGTTTTTCGTTAACGAAAATTACTCGACTCCCTGGGCTATGATTGAACTTGCCACACAACCATACTAATGCAAAATTGGTACCTGGCATCGGAAGCTCTTAATGAATAAATGTGGAAGTGCATTTAGAACACTAAGTTGAGTGCAAGCAATAAGCTAATTGCGTAAGCAATAAGCTTGAAACGCTAAGAAAGAAGAAAACGAAAGTATTAATCAGGTATTTACTAAAAGGTTATCGTTACGAATAAATACACAAATACAAATACAAATACAGTAATTGCGATCGATTATGTTTGTGCTAATGCTCGTTGTCCAATATCACAACTAAAAACAAATCACGAAAAATGGACATATCATACCCATTTCGCGAATAACAAACCTTTTGAAAAATGGATATATCATAAAAATAGTTTTACCCATTAAAGGAGTTAACCCACTTTAGTTCGAAATGGGTGATATTTTACCCATTAATGGGTACTGGCCGGTTACAGTGTGTATCCCTTCGCCATCTCTGTCACATTACGAAACCCATATCAGGTGCGTTGCTAATTCTCTCACTTTATCTTGTCTGCTAACTCTACCGTGCTAGCAGATAGTACAGTACGCGTTAGTTTGTTATCTATCGAAAAATTGATAAATAAAGATAAGCAAATTTGGGCTACATCTTTATCACAAAAATATGTTGTTGTTTGGACTAGTACAGGGTCAGAAACATTATAATGATTTCTTCATGCAATAATCTTCATTAAGGCACTTCTTGTTCGCTCGGCATATCTTGGAATACAAAACTGTGGAGATCTTTTCAAGGTTTACTCTTAAAGCTCGATTCACGGACGCGTTGGTCATCTTTTTACAGCGCTCGCACGCTGGCGTAAAAACCCTATCAAAGTTTATAAAATTTGCTTTCATGAGCCTACGAAAACTTCATTAGCCCACAAACTTTTAAATGCACCACGCAAATGTTGCACTCATCTTGATACACAAAGCGTGTTATGAAGTAAACGAAGTCATGCAACGGTATGCGAGCAACTAGCTTAAGAATAAACCCGAGTAAAGTCTGATATCATAAAGATAGCAATTCGAAAACTTATTTTGAAATCAATATCAAATTAAAATCAAAATTTGATTTCACTTCACGACTGTCAAATTCGATATCTCATTTAGTTTTCAACATGCTGTATACTTATTATGCTATCAACAGGAAAAAATGTACAGCATATTGAATTTTCAATTTGCTCTCACTGATAGCAGGATCAGTTTAAAATTTGATGTCACAGGAATAAACGTTTGCTATATATTTGATCTTTTAACCGTTAAAACGATCAAAACGATAGTAATTTGAGTAATCATTATCGTCAATTTCACAACATCATGTTGAGTTTTCAAGCCGGCGTCGGTGGTGTAGTGGTAAGCGTGACTGCTACTGGCACCCCAGTGGGTCTGGGTTCAATCCCAGTCGACGTCGGTGGTTTGGTAGGGTCCAGGTGGTGGAGTCGTCTCCCTGGCGTCGGTGATTGTCACCATGTGAGGAAATAGGCCGACGGAAAATAAATAATTAAAAAAAAAATGTTGAGTTTTCTATTTGATCACAAACTCTTCTCGGGAAGCCTGTCCACGTTAAATTTCGGACACTTTTCTTTCAGTGTAGATTTTGAATTATTTCATGGATCGCTGAAACGTTTCACTTATATGACAGCTCTCAACTTTATTTCGTGGTACAAGTTGTTTACATTCTTGTTACATTCAGTCGATAGCGTCGAATTAAATGGAAGTGTACGAACCGCGGCAAAATCAGAATTTATGAAGAAACTAAAACAACCGAAAAGTACCGTGTTTTGTGTTTGCCAATCATTTGACCAGCGCTTGACTATGGATCGGAAGGTTGGAAGTGGAACAAATTGAGTACCCTTTATTGAGAAAAATCCCAATCTTTCTAAGGGGAAATGCGGTTTGCAAACGTGGGAAGTCAAAATCATACGTACAAAAAGTGAAGCAGAGGCAAGGACTGAAGGCTTGCAAAGAAAAAAAAGGTGCCTAACCGCGATTATAAGCAAAATAACACTGCAAAAAGTAATTTCTGGTATCATAATGGACGACGAACCATACGTACCCGAAGACTTTAAACAGCTTCCGGGTCTGGCTTTTTAAACCGCAATCCAAACGAACGCCATTGCCGAGCCTTTCCGGACAAGGAGTCAAAATTCCCGAAGACGTATTTGATTTGGTAGGCCATATGTAGTTGTGGTCAAAAATCTGAAAGTTTCGTCTCTACCGACATTATCATGTCGGAAATAATGTCTGCAAAAAACGGTTGCTACCGTTTAACAGAAGTCACGACTCTCCAGCTCTGTTCTGGTCTGATTTGCCTCATGCCACTATGCGAAATCCGTCCTGGAATGGTATACGGTACAAGAGGTCAAGTACGTGCCAAAAATAGCCAATCCACCAAACTGTCCAGAACTTCGTCCAAAAGAGAAGTACTGGGCTCTAGTTAGGTGGAAACGCTTCGAAACTAATCAGAAAGAGAAGATGGAGAATCGTCACGGCGCACAGTGGGGCAAGAACCCACTCTCGTTGGGCAAAACCTCTAGCGCTCTGGGTTTGCATTCTAGAGGTTTGATGTCTTCGGAAGAAAGTATTAGGAGTAGTTAAGCTATTCTTTGGCAACATTGGTCTTGATCTAGATGATTTAAAACTGATCTAGATCAGTTCTATCTTTAGATAGAAGCATCTTATCAAAAAACTTTCTTGGGCAAAGTTGTTTGTTGGAAAATTTTGAGCATATTCTCTGAAGACACTTATGCTCTATAATGTATGTAGATGGCGCTGTGTGATATTTTGTAAAAAACACTCAAAAAATGATTTTTGATCATTTTTCATGAAAAAATATACTGAGAAAAAACGATACTTCGTCAAATCTATGAAAGTAAATAAATTTGAAGCAAACCGTGAAAAGTTACGCATACTATTCGTTGATTTTATGGTTAATTTCATGGAAAATGTTGATAAAATATGCAATTTTTATTACTTCCTAAATCAGAAAATCGCAAAAAGTCGCAGCTGATTTACCCCCTCAAATATTGCTCAACATATGCGGAAATCTATTCTGTATTACATTTCACAGGCAACCACAGGCATTTTGGATAGCATTTTTCTAAAAAGGGGCTACATAAAGTTTTTTTTATTGAAAAAAAAATTTCAAACGCTCTGGGTGTGCCTAGTGGAGGTTTAATGTCCTCAAAAAAGAATCTTGGTTCAACAGAGCTATATTTAATCACCTTTGGTTGTGATTTAGATAAGTTGGAGCTGATCTAGATCAGTTCTACCTTTTGATAGAAGCGTCTTTGCCATATGCTTTCTTCTGCAAAGTATTTTTTAGATATTTTTGATATATCTTCCGAAGGTACTCATACTTTTTGCAAAGAGTTACTCAAAAAATTCAGCAGTTTTACGGTACAAATAAAATACTTTTCAATAGGGTAATGGAGGTATTTTGGACATGTATATATTTTGGCCACTTTGCTGCAAAAAACATTCTTAACGTAACCGATGACTAATAATTTCTGTAAAGATAGCTAGATCTAGCTTCAATCTAGGTTTGGGTTCAATCTACGACATTGTACGATGCGAATAGAACGTTTTTTAGAGCAAGGTGGCCAAAATATATACATGTCCAAAATACTTCCGGTACCCTATGCATCGAAATATAGTAAAAAGAAACCAGCAGCTGATTTCATTGCTGAAATTTTCTACAGCGCAATGAACAAAGTAGGCGTGCGCGTGTGTGAGGAAGTTCTCCATGAAGCAAGCCATGAAGCGAAATAAACATAATTTTATCGTTAGTAAACAAATATTCAAGTATGTATCGCATCGCACGCTTAAAAATTTTCGAGTTGCTTTACCAGAAGAAAAGTTCTTCTTGGTCTAAACGCTACAATCATGTTTACGACCATATCAAAAAAGCGATTCAAGCAAGTGATAACGATATTCAAATATGGAGTATTGTACGCAAGCAAGGTGCACTTATTCGGAAACGTTGGAATAGCAGTGGTCGGAAGAAGGAGAGATTCCAATCGTTAAATTGTCAATGGCTTGCAGAAACGGTCACGTTTGGTACAGCGATTTCGAAAGTTTCAGGTTTGTATTTTTGCCAACATTCTTTCGTCATTTCTTAAATTTGAAACTTATTATGTTTCTAAAGGTAAATCGGGTCGACCTATCGTAAATTATGAGCAAGCAAGCACACGAACGAAACGCAGGAAGGCAAGAGCGTTACGGAAGTCAATTCCTTTGCCAGCTCTTTCTTTGGCAACGGAAATGAGTCTTAGAGCTGAAGGAAGAACGGCAGAAGCTGGATTGATCAAAGAGGCCTTAAACAGTTCGCCAACTCGTGCATCAAAAATTATCAACACGTTGAAAGAAGCTGAAAAAGCAACAGGTATGTATGATGTTGTTGTATCATTTTAAGGAGGGACTTTAACCCACTGGTCATTCGTCCCTGTATACAACAGGTATCCATCCGTACACTACAGAAGAAGCTCTAGCTCTTATTTTGGACTTAGGTGTATCAAGGCAAGGGTATCAAATCATGAGAGTTAAAGCTAAAGAGAGAGGGTGTGACTTGTACCCTTCATACAAGAGAATCCAGGAAACGAAAACCCAATGCTATCCAGCGAAAGAGTTTCTTGATATTTCCGAAATCAAAGGAGAAGTAAAGTTACAAGCATTGTTAGATCTGACAGTTAGACGGATTGTAGAAGTTCAAAAAACTGTATTTGATAGCATACCATCCGAAAAACTTTCGAAATGTGTGTTGATTTCAAAGTGGGGGTTCGATGGCAGTGGACGTCAACAATCTTACAAACAGAATCAAAGTGATCAGACGTTCAGTGACAGCAATATTTTCATGACTACACTCGTACCTTTGCAATTATTAATTGAAAGTGACGGAAGTACCTCTAGAAAGGTTGTACTCTGGCAAAATCCAAGGCCTTCCTCAACACGGTTCTGCAGACCGATTAAAATTGAGTTTGCTAAGGAAACGGTGGCCTCTATCAAAAGGGAACAGGAACTCGTGGAAAATCAAATAAAGAAACTTTCTCTTACTGTTGTCGATATGGGATATGGAACACTGCCCATTAGTCATAGATTGACGCTAACTATGATTGATGGTAAAGTTTCCAATGCACTTACCGATAATAAAGCTTCACAAAAATGCAATGTATGTGGCGCACTTCCAAAGGAAATGAATGATCTAAATAAAATCTCAAAGAGGTCTGTTGACTTGAGAGCTTTGGAACTGGATCTGTCGACTTTACATGCCTATATCAGATTTTTGGAATGGTTACTGCATGTGAGTTACCGCTTGGAAGTTAAAAGTTACTTCAAGACAAAGGATCTTAAAGAACAAATCGAAAAGCGAGAAGACTACATAAAACGACGATTCAAGGTCGAAACAGGATTACTTGTAGATGTAGTAAAAGAAGGACATGGCACCACTAACGACGGCAACACAGCCCGTAGATTTTTCAAAAATGCTGCTCAGACAAGTTATATCACAGGCATAGATGAGGGTTTGATCGATCGATGCGACACAATTCTCCGGGCAATGTCATGTGGATATTCGGTCAACATTGCAGCATTCCGAAACTTTGCTGAAAATACGGCACGTCTCTATGTCAGTCTCTACAAGTGGTACCCTATGCCAGCTTCAGTGCATAAAATTTTAATGCACGGATCTCAAGCGATCGAAATAGCGTTGATCCCAATTGGAATGCTAAGTGAGGAAGCACAAGAAGCGCAAAAGAAGGATTTTCGCAAATTCCGCGAACGATACAGTCGGAAAACTAGTAGAAGAGATACAATGGAAGACGTTTTCCATAGCATGCTTCTCTCATCGGATCCTGTTTTATCCACGATGCGACCCATGCCGTTGAAGAAAGACGGAAGCATCAAACCCGCTGTATTAAATCTTCTCGAAGTGCCATCAGTTCAGTCAGATGATGACGATTAGTAATAATATCTGTATCAGTGAACACGCAGAGTGTTTAAAGTTTTTTTTTTCAATAAAAAAAACTGTATATAGCCTTTTTTTCGAAAAAAAATGCTATCCAAAATGACTGTGGTTGCCTGTGAAATGTTATACAGGATAGATTTCCGCATATGTTGAGTAACATTTGTGGGGGAAGATCAGCTGCGACTTTTTGCGATTTTCTGATTTATGAAGTAGTAAAAATTGCATGTTTTATCAACATTTTCCATGAAATTAACCATAAAATCAACGAATAGTATGCGTTATCTTTCACGGCTTGTTTCAAATTTATTTATTTTCACAGATTTTATGAAGTATCGCTTTTCCTCAGTATATTTTTTCTTGAAAAATGACCAAAAATCATTTTTTGAGTGTTTTTTACAAAATATCATACAGCGCCATCTACATACATTATAGGGCATAAGTGTCTTCAGAGAATATGCTCAAAATTTTCCAACAAACAACTTTGCCAAGAAAGTTTTTTGATAAGATGCTTCTATCTAAAGGTAGAACTGATCTAGATCTGTTTCAAATCATCTAGATCAAGACCAATGCTGCCAAAGAATAGCTTAACTACTCCTAATACTTTCTTCCCAAGACATCAAACCTCTAGAATGCTAACAAACAGCGCTAGAGGTTTTGTGCCAACGAGAGTGGGTTCTTGCCTCACTGTGCGGCGGGCGTATCTGAGGATACAGGAAGTTCGAGAATTTTACAGAAAGAAGGATTAACATCCTAATCAATTGTTTCTCATGTAGATATAACTCTTTTATTGTGAAATAAACAATTAGTGATTGTTGAATTATGTGTAATTTTTTTTGCTTTTTTTTACCTTTTCCAGTTATTTTGAAACATTGTGGTCGAGGATAAAGCTTCCGCATCGAAATCACATTGAAATCTCACACAGATTTCAACAGATTCCATCAACCGCACGGGGATTCGAACTTACTGCCTTCGGATTATTATCAACGCACTCATAACAGTCGTTCGGTATGTCATTGATGAGGAAAAGCAGCATGAAAGAATTATCTAGATCGTTTGTTTATTGAACGGTTGAGGTTTGGAATGGGAATTTGTTATGTAGGAGGTATCGTAGGAACGTAGAAATATTAGAAAGGGCATGGTGGTTCGGTGAACCTTTCGCTTTTTTCGTATTTTATTGATTCTGTCGGTATTGATTTGCGGATCGGAAGTTTTCCATCAGAGTAGCCATACTCAATTGTATTGTGTCAGAACGGGCACTCAAGGGCATTATTAAACGGTAACATAAATTTCCCTGCGTACATATAACAATAGAGTACGTCACATTAGTCAAAGCCGTCTGTCACACGATATCCTGCAGGCAGACATTGTCGTCGTTGTCGTCGTCGTCGTCATCGTCGTCGTCGTCTTTGTCAAATTCGCCGTTAGACGAGAGGATATGAAAAGCGCAATAGTCACATCCCGGAGGCACATGTGTTAATAATTCATACCGTATTATGTGTGCACACTACACTTCACATACGGACATTTCTATACCATGAAGTATTCAACGTGTAATTTCGTGTCAGAGGGAAACGTGAATTCGTCTCGAAAGAAAGCATATTACCCATCCGCATCAGTCATACATGAGAGTTATTCCTTGGTGACAGCATGGCAAGCATCAAACAGACCACCATAACGACAACGTGATCCTTGCTAAGGGAATAAATGGAAACGAAAATGTGCAAAAATTCATCACTGAAGCTTTACCGTTTGGCTTCGAGCAACTACACTCCACGTGTGTCCTCGGGAAAACATGTGTACCGATGGGAATGTTCGCGAATAAAATAACACAACATTGTTCTGTCATTTCATCGCTGCCTAATCCATCATCAACCACTCAGTCGCAGGTGGTGAAAGCTTGGCAACGTAGACAGCCGCGAAGATGAATTGGGTGGTCAAGGGTTGACTTCGTTTGTAAGTGATGACAATTTAGTCTGATCATCAATTCTGATGGGGATGAATTCATTTAATAAATCGATTATTTATGATGATTCAGGCGGCAGTTGGTGCTTCGTTGTTTGAGAGCTGTGTTTTTTCCTTCAGGCCTGCTCGCGGTAAATATGTTTGGTGAGGGATTACACCACTCAGTAGTGCGTAGGTGGAAACCATACCTGCTTTCTCTTCATTCATTCCGAGCTTATCGATTGTGGCAAGGCGCGCGCATACCAACATAATGTCAAACGAAGTGTCTTGTGCCGGATGTGCAAGACTGGGGTTAGGAACATGGGCGATGAGAAGTGGAATGGAGGCTGCGAGGCAGGAAGGGTAGCACCGGTTGGAAGGGATGCCAGATTAATTGGAAAATACTCAGTGTACACCCAAAAATTGAAATTGTAGCAAAAAATGCAAAATTGCAATTTTGCAGTTTTTGCAATCATATCTTGAGAAATCCGCATGATTCTGAAAAGGCAAATTTGCCCATCATGTTCCACAAAGCTTTTTAGTATAAACAAAGCCATGCAAGTGTGTGCAAGTGGTTATCGCTGTGTGCCTAGTGCCTCGACAATCGCAGCAACTGCTGGGTTTTTTGTTCAACCGTCAACAACTTCTCAATATGGGTGAGACAATGGCACAGAACGCCGCTACGCCGTATGCCTCTGTTGCTATTCCGCTGTCAAGGGTTCTATTTTTGATCTGCACTCGTCATCACACTCCTACCGCCCTCTCATCAAGTCACCATGCGGTTTATGAAATAAATGAAGCGCATGTAAGTGTGCGCATCGAAATTGCTTCATTGTTGTAACGTTGAGTACCTCAAAACCGAAGAAACTGTAGACTTTTATTCCGTTCGCCTCAACTTGTTGTGGTGACTGGATGGTTACAATGAAGAGCCGTCATGCTGACGGTCGCGGTTCGACTCTCGGTAGCGGATGGAAATCTTTTTTTGTGCGCCATTGAATTTACTACTACCAATCAACTGTACAACATCACGCACACATTGAATTTTTCTAATCGATTTGATGTGTTGCTTTTTGCCCACGACCAATGTTGCTTTCTTTCTCCAGTTGCGATCCATTACGAGAAATAAAACCAAATCATGCGAAATTTCGCATTACAATCTTGCTTTTTTATTTTGGGTGTAATAGTTGATTGTTTACTCCAAGGGGAATAGTTGATCTTTTTTTATATGGCGTATTTGTAGGAATTTCGCCTCTTTGTCATGAACAATTGCTGTTGGAAATATAATTTGTTTTGTGTGTGGTTTCATTAAGGCAACACGTTAGTAACTGATTAAGAAGCACTGAGGATGTTTTCAGGTAGTAGATGAAATAACACGTTTGAAAGGGTTTCATTGGTCTTTGATACGATTTTCCTGTGACTTGATGGTGAATCTACCTATGCACCCATATTGTTTACAATTAAATTTGGACAGCGATATCCGTTGTTTTGCAAAAGCCAGGGCGAAAGCAGCTAAAAACCTCCGTTCGATGGTATGTTATTCTATCGCTTTCACCTCTGGGCGAAGAAATCTGTCATCGACTTTTGAGATACCAAATTTGAATACAAAAGGAGTACGTATCAATACTTTGGGAACAATAAGTTCTTTCTCTTTTTGATCGAAGTGTTCTGATGCGAGTCCTGAAAGAGCATCTGAATTCCGACCACCACTTTAAGACATTAAAAAAGTCTCTAGTCGATGCGCTCTACCGAGAATCCTGAAAGGGTAGTAAAGCCTGTCCACGTTAAATTTCGGACACCTTTCTTTCAGTATAGATTTTGAATTATTTCTAGGATCGCTGAAACGCTTCACTTATGTCTCCACTTCATTTCGTAGTACAACATGTTAACATTCATGTTATATTCAGTAAAATGGCGTCGAACCAAGTGGGAGTACGCAAACGCGTTTTGTACGAACGGCAGCAAAATCCAAATTTATCGGGACGCGATCTTCCCCAGAAACTAAAACTACTGAAAAGTATGGTGTTTTGTGTTTGCAAATCGCTTGACAATGAATCGGAAGGTTGGCAGTGAAACAAATCGAAAAGTATGCTCCAAGTAAATGGACAAGAAGGTGGTAGCCATTATTGTCAAAAATCCAAATAATTCTGTGCGAAATTTGGCTCGGAAAGTTTGGAAGTCAACATTATACGTACAAAAAGTGAAGTACAGGCAAGGACTCAAGCCGTACAAAGTGAAAAAGGTGCCCAACCGTGATGGCAAGCAAAATTTCACTGCAAAAGAAGCTTTACACCAATGTTTTGAATAATTTTCTCGTATCATAATGGACGACGAAACATACGTATTCCAAGACTCTTGAACAGCTTCCAGATCTGGCTTTTATACCACAATGCAAAGGAACGCTGTTGTCGAGCATTTAGGAACATGGAAAGTGTCCGAATTCTCTGAAGAAGAATTGATTTGGCAGGCCATATATAGTAGCGATAGCGAAAATCTAAAAGTTTTGTCTCTACCGACACTATCAATAAGGATGTGTACGAGAAAGACTGTCCGCCAAAGCGGTTGCTACCGATTTGTCAGAAGCCACGACTTCCAACTCTTTTTTGGCCTGATTTGGTTTCTTCAAACACGTGGCAAGAATAGCCAGTCCCCCAAGCTGCCCAGAACTACACCGAATAGAGAAGTATTCGGCTCTCGTTAAGCGGAGACTTTTCAAAACTAACAACAAAGCAAACTGCACCGATGATGTCAAGAGAAGATGGTGTAATCAACTGTTCATAATGGAGATATAACTCTATTAGTGTGAAATAAACAATCGTCTCTGTAGAATTATGTAAACTTTTTATGCTGCCAATATTTTGGTGTCCGAAATTTACCGTTGACAGGCTTTATTGCTTTAGATTATCGCCTTAGCGAAAGTATGAACACGTCTAAGTCGGTCGCGTCTCGTTTGAATAAGTGTATAGAGGGACGCCGCATCTCGGCCGTCCGACGGTCCTGCACAACCAGACAGATCAGTCACCAGAAAGCTGAATTGCACAATCTAGGGAAATGTGACGAAATCCTTCCGTTTCTTGGACCGAGATGTCGTTACCATTGACAAACAGTCCAAAAGAATCCTCAGTCCATGGACATCGTCATTTAGGATTGCAGGTTGAAACCAGGCGTTTCTGGAGCTCCAGGCCACCGTCAGCAGCGGCTGAAGACAATGGGTTAAAAAGATTCTCCAGACGAAGCCCTATATGATGGTGGTGGTGGTGAACTATGAGACATATCAAACCCTGGACGGCAACGACTGGCATGGGACCGAATATGTCACATCCCCACCAAGGAAATGAGCAGCGAGATCAAGTATATCTCCTACACCGTATTCTAGAGGTTCTCCTCTAGATCATTAGTGGAAATGGGATGTCGATTCTCTTATTTTTGTCTTCAAGACTCGTTATGGATAAGGATATTAGCAGCACCAAATGGCAGATGAAAGTGACCGCTTTCATCCGGATGCACCATAAGGGAGAAGGTGTGGTGTTTTGACCGAAATAAGGCCTTAGAACTCCTGAGCATTACGTCCCCGAACGTCCCCCAGCTGAGAATTTCTGGGCCAACCGGTAACGTCAGCATCTATTCCATCAATTTTGTGCTCATATCCGAGAAGCTGATCGAAAAAGCGAAAGAGATGCATAATATTCCATCATCGTTTTTTTTTTTACGATTATGGCCAAGCTCTTGGCCTAATACGATTATGGCACCAAGGTCCTGGCGTTAGGCCGCTCATGTTTGTAAAATGGCCAATCAATCAAATAAAAATTTGTTTCATAGATTTTTTTTCTGGTAATTTTTTCAACTCCTTCCGAAATCTATTTTTGACGTAGTCTCCGTCTTACGTTAGGGAATGTAAAAAATTGAAAATAGCAACTTTCATGAAAAATTGAACCATGACTCAATTATTTCTCGATAGTTTTGCATGTTAACATCAATCAGTTGGAAGTTTCTGCATCTATCAGTTCAGTTTTCCTTCACTAATAGTCAACTATTGAAAATAACACAAACAAAAGATGTCTTATAATAACGTTTTGCATACCAAATTCACAAAGTGCACAGTGTTCTCCTAACACAGATTTCAAATGTGAGTAACCAAGGGCGCATATGCAGGAGCGAACAATATATAAAGCGTACAGCATGCAGCCAGTATGCCGGTATGAGCCAGTTGCTTACTACTGCAAATATTTCACTAAAATTACTGACAATTAATTAGTCAACTGTGTATAGGTCATATTAGCGTGCTACAATTGATTACAATTATCAGCTAATAATTGTTGCTAACGTGATGCTAATATTGTCGGCTAATGTGCCTATTGTCACATAATTTTGACAAAAGATGCGAATGGGTTACAGGCACAGACAGAGCAAGCAAGAGATTACACGCTAAGAAATAACTAATTTTATACGAGACGTAATTCGGCTTTGTCGGGATCGTAAACAAAAAGTTCAACAATTACTGTCCTCATGAAACTGATACATACGGAAGTCGATAAAAGGTGTGTTTGATTGAATTTATTTTCTCATCTCTTTCAACTCACTCTTATGCGCTGAAGGACGCTTGATTGTGTTGGTCTCAGGGCACCAAAATTTACATCGGGGGCGACCCGGCATAGTGGTTAACATCCATGCCTCTCACGCCAAAGTCACGAGTTCAAATCTCACCCCGGGCAGGTTACGAGAAATGCACAAAAAAGCGGGAGATGAACCGCTCGAGGCTTAAAATCTCGATAATCAAGAAACAAAACAAAAAACAAAACTTACATGACATTTTGGTAGTGTAGCTTCTAGTCGGTAAAACAAGTGGCGAGAATTGAAATAACCTGCTTCCAAAATAGACGACGAAGAAGAAGGCTTAAATTCAATCTGAGACCATGTACTTTATCTAAAATGCATCCCTTTTAGCACAACAAATTCGATTTTCCCACTAAAGAGATTATTTGGTTGGAATTTCTCTAGCTTACCATCTAAAGTTAATCGATTTCGATTCATTTTCCACTGCTAAAGAGTTTTTTTGATTGAATTTCTGCTAATCTCATCTAACTAACTTTGACATATTCTCGTCAGTTGGCAGCCAGCGGTGGCAAGGAATATATTTCCATTTCCTTCATCGCCGCATATATTAAACCTTGGGAGAAATTTCGAACACTTCTCGGTCATTCTAACGAGCCCTATATTATTCTGAAGCCCAGTTATCATCAACCAGCAAACTTACCGCAAGAATGGCAAAGGAATTTTAAAGATGGCGATCGCCATTAAAAATTGAAACACTGTACGCAAACAATTCAATCGTTTCTCGGTAGATTATCGAGATTTTTGCATCAACCATTTGTAAAATTTTGCTGCTATCAATTTTATTCCCATGAATCGAAAATTGCACAAATACAAGATGACCATATTTTACGTACAACAGGTACAGTATTTCCAGTGCCTGGATAGATTAAATGAAATGGATAGTTTTCGGCTCAGGAAGAACCATTCTAGTTCCGAAAAGTGCAAGCATGTATTGCAAGGTACAGACTGCAAGCTTAAAGTCGGACCAAGGGGTTCTACAACAGTTCTACCAATTTCAAATTGCTAGTTTCATATTGATTGTTGGTATTTCGTTTACACAGATTGCCGTATTGAATATAATCTACGTAACATCGCATGAAGATCAATCGTAAAAATGAAAGGCCGAAACAAAGGAGGAAGTGGAATACTACGAAAATTTAAAACAACCGGCCACTTGTTCACTTTTTAAAAGTATAAAAAAACTGAAGCACTTTTTTGAACTATCGCTAGTAAATGCAAGCAATTCCGTCAAATTCCACTAGAATAAGGTTATCTTTTGATAGATAGCCGTATTTTGTCTATGACTTGCAGACTTCTTAAGTTTCCAGTGCGAAACTTCGAGTTTTTAAGGCGAACAAATGAAGTCTTAGTTAAATTTTTCTTAGCTGTTCAATAACAATCGTCTGTAGTTTTAATGTGGTGTATAAATTACTCGCTAAACGTTAAAATGCAAAAAAGAAAAGAAAAAAAGTTAAATATCAGGACCAAGAAAAAAATTTTGTTAATATAGCAGAAAAGTAGTCTTAGTCTTTGTATGAGATTTTCACTCGCGGCGCTGTTAGTTTTCATTTGCCTCGTGCTAGTACATAAGAGAAAACCTTCGAAATAAACTTAAAGGCCCTTTTCAGGGCCACTTTACACTTCCCAGCCTGGAGGCGCTGCGTTGGCTGTACAACAAAGGGTTAGACCTGAAGACCGACATTCGTTGAATAATTTCGAAAAACATTTATGTAAACACTGTTTTACATGAACATGAACACATGAACTCGGAATAAGGTTAATAAGCAACCAACAACGCAAATGGCAAATTTGAATTAAACATGGAAATCGTGTGCTTGAATTTTCTTCATGTGAGTGATGAAACTTCCATGTACATAAGTGTCCAAAACAGTTGGAAAATGTCCCATGGACAAAAGCATAAGATGATACATTTGATTAGGAAATAGCAAACGGCGGGTTGAAGTGCTCTAGAATGTTGAGATGCGAACTCCATGATTATTGTAGTAAAAATCTCCCATGCTAACCATGCAAAACTTACCGTGGAACCCGGGAGCTTTTTGCAGCTTATAAATAAGACAGCGAAGACCTCCTCGAGTCGCCTCGCGGATGATGCAAAACATCAAGATCGAAACTTCAAGAACAGTTTAGAGTGCCGCAGATATTTCTGAAAATACTGTAATATGTCTGCACGGTGCGTTAAGATTTCCCTTGTATCTTTTGTACATCTTTTAGCGAAATATCGGCTATCGCTGAGCAGCGAGCGAAAATGTGCTTAAGCGCGAACCATAGAACTCTACACTTTAACACTTTATGCAACATTTTGTGTGTGGCGTCTGCGTTCAGGATCGACCGAATGGAGATCATATACGATGCGAGATAACTTTTAGCATTTTTCTATTCACATATAAACAATTCATGGGAATGGGAGGGACCATCAGGGCACCTGATTGAAGCACTCTGGATGGGGAGAGGGGAATGCCAACTCCCCTTAGTTAACACCCCGTGAATAGAGGCGGGGTCTTCTTACCATCCATTGGGGCATCCTTATCGTGGGCCGCTTGCTCTTTTGACCAATTGTTCTATCTTTTTGCTGGAAGGAGATTCTTTATATCCCTGTGGAAACGTGGTAAGTGATGCTGCCTTATCGATTAACCCATCCCGTTTTTTGGCCCTTCACCACAATGGCAATGATAAGGATAATCAGTGGTTATTAAAGCTTGATCAGTTGGTGCAAATGACTGGACAACGCGTACCATTTGTACTTCGCGTACTCTGCGGGCATAAAATAGATCCTACTGCAATCGCCAGCCTCTTGTCCAGCAACTCCTTTATCCCTACCTTCCCCGTGCTGCCGACTGAGGCATGAGTAACCATAGGAAAAATCGGGTAGCCAACCCCGGTTGGACCTTGGTCATATGCTAACAGGGAAGGGGGCTGCCCACTCTCAAGGCGGCAGTCTATCCGAACGTCTGTTGTCCATGTTAGGGGCGGCTCAAAACAGCGTCTGTTTTTCTCCGCGTTAGGAAGCGGCTGATCATCGTCCCTTGACTGTGCCAGCGTGGGACTCTGAACAGTGCTGCCTTGTGCACGATGGTCCTCCGCCGAGACAGGGGTTGGGGAAGGCCCAACAGCCGCCTCTAAAAAATCAATGTTACAAATAATGCAGAAGTTCATACCGACCGGAACAATCGGCGGCAAGACCTAGGGCGACGAATTAGAGACTACGGTGGAAACTCGGAATATAGAACTGCTAACCATTCCAGCTTCCCTGGCTGCGATAGGATAATCTACGACGAACTTCACCACGTAACTCACGGAAATCGTAGCACTGCGAGGAGGTTTGCTGGACAGGACGGAAGGTATGGAAAAGCGGGCATCGAGCGGCTACTTTCTACCAGAGCTGTGGTACCACGCACTCGAGCTGGGCACCGGCTGTGTAGTGCTGGGCAAAATGCGTCAACGCGTGATTGGATGGTTTCCAATCAACGCTAGAATGGGCGTTCCCTGATCAGAGTCGATTCTTCAACAACAGCATCATCAACGTACACCGTCCACACGATGGGAGACCTGATGACGAAAAAGAAGCATTCTGCGCAGCTAGAGCAAGTGGTAAGGATGGTTGCCTGCAGCGGGACGTAAAAGTCGTCATCGGCATACGAACGGTCAGGACGGGAGGCAATGTACAGACAGTACAAGCCTAACTGCGTGCATACCGTATCGAACGATAATGGCCAACGATGCGTGAACTTTGCGGCCTCCCGTGGTTTGTTAGGTCGAAGTACCTTTCTTCCCCGCAAAGACATCTACAAAGCCACTGAGATCATCTGACCAACGAACTGAGGAATCAAATCGACCCATTTAATCGATGAAATTTTTCAACCAGCACCGCTCGAACCACAAAGTTGACCATCTGCAAGACAGTAATTAGACCGGCAAATTTTCTACGGCCACGAACATGGACATGACTCCACAAAGGCAATGGGTGGTAGTATATCATTAAAAAAAGAATTATGTTTAAACAAGTTTGCAGAACAAAGTTTTCTGTAAATTTCCAAAATGAATTTTAATCTGGGCTTATCTGTATCTGCATTATTGAATCTGCCAAGAAGGGAGACCCACGTAGCCTTCAGTAGATATCATATAGAAAAAGAAAAAAATTCTCGGAAAATATAGATGAACAGAATGCCT